>JANLJB010000600.1:9236-32468 GCA_026212285.1 Bursera cuneata
AATGAATGCTAGCACATTAATAATCAAATCAAAGGTGGGAAGGTGTTCTTAGCCAAGGCATATTCAACATACTCCATTTTCACACCATTTGGAGAAGATTTGGGCAAGCTTTTGAAGCAATTTTGCAAGGAGTTTTGTGAGTATTATTTCATCTAATTAATTGCTTGAAAACCTAAATTGATCCTAGGGTATTCACCTAATCTTTCAGGTACCAGGTCCCTATCAAACATCTAATAAAAGCTAGGCAGAAACAGTTGGCAAATACAAGCCGCAGCAAGCCTCAACTATTATATTGAACCGTAATAAAAAGATGAAAGAACTGCGATAATGGATCAAAACGGTAGAGTCCATTTAAATTTTGATTCATGTCTGAAAAATTTTCACGTCATGACCATTTGTTCGACGTCGACATACTTGATAATGTCTAACAATATCTAATAATCTGTTTTTGAGTGTCAGATGATACCATCCGACAGTTTCTGATAAATAAAGTATATCAGGTGTTGGATTGTAAATAATAGAAATATTTGAACGCTCGATGAGTTATGACATGAAATTTTTTTCAGAAAAAAATTTCCCTAATTTATCATTTTAGTTCTTAATAGTAGTGACTATTATTATGGTCATGCCATGTCCCCTATACATATAAGGCTTAAAAGCTAGTAACAACCAAGGCCATTAACAAGTTAGTAAGGCCTTCTGCTGCATTTTTTTTTTTTCTTTTAGTTTCGATTCGTCTCTTCTATTTGCTTCCCAAAGGCCAAGCCGGTGGCTGATAATTGTGGGTGATTCTTCCTCTCTTCTTCCAGAGGCCAAACTGGTGGCTCATAAAAAATCACAAGGGGAAGAGGAAGCGTGAAAAAAAGCTTGAAAAGCCAGAAAAGTCCGATTCATGACTTGAGGCATGAAATTCTGAAACATGACTTTCATGTCTTGTCTGTTGAACGATTGATTCTTCATTTGTTTTATTTTGTTGGTTTAATATGCATGATTATGAGGATATATATAATTGTTCAAGTTTAACCAAAAATTTAACAATTACCATAGTGTGCTAGAGGAGATCCTGATGAATCGGACGTACACATTATGATGATCAACGTGTACTCCGATTCATTATGATCTCCTCTAAAAGTAACTCTTAACCGAAATGTACGATCAATGTGTACATTAGATTCATCAGGATATCCTCTAAGCAAGCCAGAGGGAACAGTGAAATGTAAATGTATTATAGTTTTTCATTTCTTTTTTCAGAAAGAATTGGGGAGGGCTTTTACATTTTCAAGATTAATGTACTTTTGGTGCAAATGTGGGTTGACATGGGAATTAGAATGCTTAGTTTAGGTTGACACTGGAATTAGAATGATCTTAATTTGTACCTGTGTTTGCATATCTTCTTTTCACAAAGTCACTGAAATATGTGTTTGATTTTGGACTCTAGCATTTAATATTACTGTGAAAATCAAGTCTCACAAATTTTAGAGAGAAGTATTAGACACAATCTAATAAGAAGCTAGTGCTGCCACAGCAGGGGACGGAGGAGGTGCTTTATTTGTTTAGGAGGAGAAATTGGTCCAGTTTAGGCTTGAGATCTTATTCGCCGAAGATTGGGAGGTATTCGAGGCTTTGGAGTTTAAGATTTTGGGACACCTGGAGACGACACGGCGGAAGTCAAGGATGGTGAAGCTCATGGAGGTGAGTAAATCAACAGTGGATTTGATGTCCGCGAGAGAGACAGAAATGATTATGTTTCTGGTTTCTTTGTCTGTAATTGAGTACAAAGAAGAAGAAGATGATGATTGGTTGGCTTTTGTTGTTCGACGGTGAAGAAGAAGAAGAATGGTCGGGGACATTGTACGGCGGCTTGGTTTAGGGCCATGTTAGAGGGGGAACGAGAAGATAAGAAAACAGGACAATATCAAATAGTATTTTTATGTTTTGATTTAATTTTATTTCAGGATAAGTAAAAGGTTAATTACATAAAGGGATAATATCAAACACCACTCTCATGTTTTGATCTAATTTCAAACGAAAAATATGTTTGATACTTTAATTAAATAGACCCTTGATGTTTACCCAAAATCATCAATAAACATTTTTTAGTAACTACAAAGTAACAAAAATGGAAAAATATTGCTATACCCCTAATTAAGTCTAACTCAAATACAACATTTTAAACATTTTATAAAAATACGAAAATACTTTTAAAACATAATAAACATAAAAGGGTCTCGAGGTACATATATAAACTTAAAAATTTCGATTTTGCTCTAATTTGAAAGAAAAAATTAAAGTCATAGACAATATTTGCATTATAAAAAAAATCAAATTTGAAATTTTATGGCTATAAAAATTTAATAAAAATAAAATTTCGATAAATCTATTGTGTATGAAATTTCAAATTTGTTTTTTATTTTTATAATACAAATGTTGTGTATTACTTTAGTTTTTTCTTTCAAATTTGAAATTTTAATCAAGGAAAAAATCAAAATTTTTAAGTTTATATGTGCACTTCATGATCTTTTTATGTTTATTATATTTCAAGGGTATTTTCGTCTTTTTACAGTGTATTTAACGTGTTATATTTGAGTTAGACTTAATCAAGGGTATAGTAGTATTTTCTCTCTTCTGTTACTCTGTCAGTTAATGGAAATGGCTTGTTGATGATTTTCGATAAACTTCAAGGGTCTAGTTGATTAAAGTGTCAAATATGCTTTCCGTCTGAAGTTAGACCAAAACATGAGGGTGGTTTTTGATATTATTCCATAGAAAAGGTAACAGAAGAGGGGCATAATAATCTTTTTCTCTCTTAAATTACTATGTCAATTAACAGTCGTTAACATAAAATATTTGTTGATGATTTTGGATAAATCTCAGGGGTCTAATTGATTAAAGTGTCAAGCATATTTTCTGTCTAAAATTAAGCAAAAATACAAGGGTAGTGTTTGATATTATCCCATAAAAAAACCATGGTAAAAATATATTTTTCATTTTCTGTTAGTACAAAATTAGATGGAATCCATTAGGGCTTGGACGATAAAAAAATACAAGCATAGGGGTAGAAAGATAGAAACGCATAAGAGGCTTTCCGTCCTTATTAAGGCAAACCTTAAATTATATTTTTGATATTATCTCATTTTGATAATGTAAAATTATCAAGAGCGAGAAATGCACTTGTGTTCCAAACTCAAACTCATAATTAGTAGGTTCAATTCCTAGTAGATGCACGTTGCATGGTATTGACTCGGTATTAATGAATTCTCATCATATATATATATTTATAACAAATCTATTGGTGTTAGCTCAATATTAATAAAATCTCACAATATATATATATAACAGATTGGTATATTCATATTATAGTATATTGACAATAAGAACTATAATCCTTATTGAGACTTGAAGTTATAAGAAAAAAATATAGGAAAGAATCAAATATGCGTTTTTTAAGACAAAAGTATTTGATTAATAAGAAATAATCAATATGTTTTTAGTGTCGAATCATGATTAATTAGGACAAAAATAAAGCAGTGGATCAAATTTATGTTTTTGATATCAAGATAATATCATTACATTGAAATATGACTTGGAAGCGATTGTTTAAAGAATGGAAATCTTGCATTTGGTTTCTTGGAAATTAAGTAAGAATTAAAGATTCAAATGGCACTCTATTTGAAATCTAGGCCTCGTGTTTCAAAGCAAACTTTCTGGGAATGAACAGTTTTTGTGGATTTTTTATGCCATTTGTTGTGTCTTTAGTGGAGTTGACTCGTATCTTTTGTACACGCACGAAGAGCAAATTGTATCTAGGGCATCTTTGGGCTCCTCGATTAACATCGACATTTCCAAAGCTAACCCAAAACCAATACTCCGTCAACCGTATGGTCTCCATTTTTACTTATATTATTATTTTGAATAATATTACGAATAAAAGTTTTTTATTTTAATTTTATATTATAATAAATTTACCTTATCACTTATATATATCATTTCATAATTATGATATAAATTTTGTATCTATAATATTATTATATTAATTTATATTATATATTAATTTAATAATTGATTTTCTCGTAATTTTCACAAATTAATAAAAGAAAGATTTGATGTCACCCATTTAATTGTGCTTTGTAATAATGGGGTGGTGACCATTATTGCATGTTTCAATCTTTTTTAAAGTTAAATAATAAGTTTGTAAACACGCCCCCATAATGATATTTTTCATAGGGTAAATAATAGACATCCCCAATGTTTAGCCTAAGTAACAAACTCACCCCTATTATTTATAAAGTAACATAAAGACCCCCAGTTTGATATTTTAAGTAACATTAAGACCCCTATTTTTAAAGGTCAAGACCCCATATTTTCCAATTATAGGAGTGTCTATGTTACTTTATGAATAACAGGGATGAGTTTGTTACTTAGACTAAACCTCATGGGTGTCTATATATTTACCCCTATTTTTCATGTTATAATTCGTTTCATCTAGCGTTACCAATCAGTCTGCATTAATCTATGATGTTTATTTCATAATTAAAAAGTTAAAAGAACGCAATAAACTAGCATCATTACAATTTCATTTCTAATAGTTATCATTTGTTATCAAGTTGCCCATGGAGAAAAAAAACCAATATTTTTAAACATATTATGATATCTTAATATATGTTTTTAAAGCATATTAGGGTGAATCTCTCTTATAATATTGAAATGATTTTTATATAAATGAATAATTATACTCTTTTGAAAAAAATTAACCCAAAATAATATTCTTTCTAAAATTTATTCTAGACAAAGGAAAAGGGTAAATTGATTTCTATGTACATATAGAGTAATTGTATGGACGATGGGCCATGATTGTAGCATAGAGGCCATGAGTTGTTAATTACATTACACAAGTATAGAAGCAAAAGGTTTATCAAGGGTTTCTCTTTTCTTTAAACTTTGATTTTTCTTCACAAACTCCCACCAACTCTCTTCACTTGCTATGTTTTTCTTATCAAGTCTTTAACACTCTCTAACATGAGATGAGCCCACCAGTAGTAGTCACCTTTCACCACCAGCCATGACTCTCCAGCCTCGAACAACCCACCACCACCGCCACTCCACCTGCCACCGCCACCCCTCCACCAAGCCCGTCACCGGCTTCTGCGCCTCCTGTCTCTGCGAGCGTCTTTCCAGCATCGATTCCTCCGCCACCCCCACCCCTACATCCGCCACTGTCTCCACTCCTCGCCTCCGCCGTACCAAGTCATTCTCCTCCTCCACCAACCCAGATGCTTGCAATGCACCCTCCTCCACCTCCGAGCCCCGCCGCAAATCCTGCGACGTTCGGCCCCGCGTCGGCGACGGCAGCGGCAACACCCTCTCCAACCGCGACGACCGACGAAAATGTAAGAAAATAGTCTCTGAAATGCCCACCAATGCAGAACCAGAATTCAAAGAAGAAGAAGAGGAGATTTTTAAAGTTGAAGATGAAGGCGAGATGAAAACAATGAAGGAGTTCATAGATCTTGAAGTTGAATGCAAGAAGAGAAGCAGCCACGTCAGCTTCTGGGAGACGGCGTCGATTTTCAGCAAGAAATTGCTCAAATGGAGGCAAAAACAACCCACAAAGAGCACAAGACCGAACGAGGAAGACAACAGCAAGCCGAGCGCGAGACCAACGACGACGACAACTGAGACTCAATCAGAGATTGGATTGTACGGACACTACGGGAGGAGATCTTGCGACACTGATCCGAGATTGTCGGTTGATAACGCGAGATATTCGTTTGACGAGCCCAGAGCTTCGTGGGATGGGTACTTGATAGGTAAAGCTTATCCGAAGCTTATCGCGCCAATGGCTGCCGTTGAAGAGAAGGGTAGTTTGGGAAATGAAGGAGAGAAGAGTCCCGGTGGATCCGCGCAGACGAGAGACTATTATGGAGAGCCTTTGAGTTTGCAGAGGCGGAGGAGGAGTTTTGATAGGTCGAATTCGGGGAAGAAAACAAGTTTTGTAGATGCTGATGAGGTGAAATCGATATCGAATGCGAAAGTGTCGCCTGAAACTGTTGGGTTGTTTCATGGCGCGAAGCTGTTGGTTACAGAGAAGGAGTTGAGGAATTCGAATTGGTACTCCATCAAAGACTATGGAGCTGAGTGTGTTGGAGGTTCAAAGGATAGGGTTAGTGAGAAATTTGACTTTAAGAAGTCTTCGAGGCTGCGTAATGTGTGGAAAATGTGGGGTTTGATTCAGAAGAGAAGTGAAAGTAAAGGTGGGGATGAAGGGAATTTACATTTAGCAGAGCCTTGGCAGAAGATCAAAAGAGTGGCGAATGGCGAAGCGAGTGGGACGGTTAGTGAGAAGCTTATTCGGAGTTACAGTGTCAGTGCTAGGAACTCAGTCTCCGGCAAAGTGGATGGTGGTTTTGAGGGCACCAAAGATGTTGGTGGTGGGAGGAGAAGAGATGAGCTTTTGCTGCAGAGGAACTGGAGTAGTGCATATTCTCCTAACAATCTTGATAATGGTTTGTTAAGGTTCTATTTGACACCTGTGAGGAGTTACAGGAGAAGCAAATCTGGAAGAAGTGGGATAAAAAACTCGCAGTCTACAACCATGAGTGGCTTGTAAAGGTGCTTTAGTTGTCCTTCAGTGGAATGTTTTGTCATTGTAAAGATGTGCTTCGACGTTTTTCTCGTTATATTATAGATAAAATGCCATGATATTGTTTCCCTTTCTATGTTTAACATGTTATTTTATAAGTAATAATGCATTTAGCAATTGAATGTGGAAATTCCCACTGCTGTTGATGATATTTCGAGTTATTTTTGGCAATGTAGCTTAGCATTTGGTTCATGTATGTTCAAGATTGTTTGCTAGGAAGTCATATCGTACGAGGTTGAACTTTTGTGCAACTTCTTGTCATAAATAGGCATTGACTGTGCATGTCTTTATGTTTGGATTTGAAATCACCAATAGGTCATGGTCTTGTGAAATACAAATTGGATGCAAATTGGCTGTTGGTAGTATTAGTAGTAGAAGCGTGGGTTAGTCATATCATGGAATGTGAACAAGATAATTGGAAAGCTATATTGATATCAATTCATAATTATTTATGCAAAGCATATGTTAGAATGATCCTTTATAACATGACAACAGAACTAAAGTGGAAAATGTGATGGTGAGTTGCAAGTATTTCATAAAGAATTATCTGGATTTATTGATGATTCATCATAGAAATAACTTGAATATTGCACTTTTTGTTTCGCATGTAGTATAGTATGCGAACTTTTTTTCTTTCATTTTTTCAGGCATACAAGATCTCTACCATGCAGTCCTATTTGTCCACACTAATTATTGGAACTGTTATATAGGAGGTTGTAAATTGTATTGTAGTAATTATACCATATACTTTAGCCACCTTGTGTCTGTTCTCTCCTTTTGTGGAACTTGAAGGGAGTTCACCTTGCTTCCTAAAAGTTTATCCTTCAGCTTATTCATATCTTGTACTAATCAGTTTCTCATAGACCTTGTGATTGGTCCTTAATTTACAGAAAGTAGGTAAGATGAGAACCAGATTTTGTTTTACGTTATGCTAGTAAAACGATTCTGTTCTGTTTTAAGAATTAAATTTTGCATGCATGTTCTATGTAGCAAGTTGACTGGGAATTTCACTTGAGCCAATGGTGACCAATTTGGGATCTCTAACATTTGTTAGCAAATAGGTGACAAACTTAGTTTGAAACTCCATAGTCTTTTTTCTTTGAGATTTTTGATGACTTCAGCTCAATCTCCATCCTGTTAAAGTTTGCAATCGACTGTTTTGGAGCTGTCTTCTTGCCAGTGGCGTTTATAAGGTTAGGGTTGTGTTCCAGGTGAATATTTGAGCTTCCTTGTTTAGCTTTGTTTCTGGGATAAGGTTGTTTAGCTCTTGGTTTATTACAAAATAGTTTTCAAGATTTTATGTTTAATTTTTTGTATAGAATGATACCCCCTTTGAGGGAGACTTTTGATTTAGGTGGACAGAGGATACCTGGTCCATAGTTGTAATTTATTGGTATCAATATACGCTCTGTTTCTTCTTATGCAGAAAGAGCACTTATAAACATTTAAGCTCGTTAATAATAATGATGACGGCACATTAGTTCCTTAGCCAGTGTCTTTTTTCTTAAGTGTTGCTGAATTTAGTGAGAGGCTGCCACGCCCACTCTACTACTTTTTGGGTGCTGCTTTACGGAGCGTCAATGCTGAATTTAATATTAGCCATTATTAGCAAATGAGATATGATCTTTAGCTTCCTAATAGCTTTCTAATAGTAATAATGTTTATGATCCTGCATAGGATCCTACTGAGGTGTGCGGGGACAGTTTGCCAATAATTGTCTCTCATGAATTATTTTATTAGCTGTTGAACAAATTTATTGAGTTTCTGCATAGGATCCCTAGTCTGCTGAATACTGTCTCCTGGAGTTTTATGCTGAATTTATTAATGTTCCGTGTGGCACTTGATAGTATATTCTTCACCTTACAAGCTTCAATGTTTTCTTTTAAAAGACAATATAAAAACCTCCTCTCCACCGTCCCCACCCCTTGCTGCTCTAAACATCAAAGTACGGATTCATTTTAAGGAACTTGTAACTGTTTTGGCTGCTGATCACATTAATTCCTATCGACAACAGGCGCTGCAATTACTTGCAATAATAAAAGAACGAACTCAGTTGGCAAATAAATCATTTTGGTTCTATTTTAATTTTGGTTCATCTAAGAATTAATTTCGGAAGAAAAGTAAGGGAACATAAAGGCGTGTTGTACTTGTACTGCAAATAAGGAAGCAAAGACCTTGGTTATCAAACAAGAAAGTTGATACAGAACTATCAAGACAAAAACCATCTCAAGCAGTCAAATCATATGACGGACAAACCACACCACACAGCTAAACTATGTAATGCAAAATGCAGTCATTCAAAATAACCCTGCCCTTTAAGCTCATCAAGGACCTCTTTCCTCATCCTCCCCCACATCTTTTGAGCTTCTTCCTCAAACTTCTTGTCCTTCAACCTCTTTTGATAGTTATTCACGTCTTTATCAGGTTCGATAGTTCCTTTCGGTCCCAAAACGGAGCCCATCATGCCACCCTGCCTCAGGAACTCCTCCATTTCTTCTTTGTCACCTGGGTACGGAAACTGAATTCTCTCATAGAGATGAGCAAGTTCTCGCTCTTCCTTTGGTCTTGGCTTGAGTGTCCACCAGCCCAGCGGAGAAGTCTCGTTGTAGACCCAAGCAATGCCGAAGAGCGTGTAGGTGCATAGTAAAGCCTTGCCAATTTGCTTCCAGAAGTGATAGTCCTCTCTGCCTAGGCCTATTCTCTTCAGATATTTGTTGGCATCAATTGATTTTAACAACTGGAAACCTGAAAATGCAACAAACTTGAGTTTAAACAGAGAACAATTTTCTCCTTCAGACCTTTTATCGAACAACAAGTTCCGATTTTTAATATCTCAATATAAAAACAACACAAATAGAATACTTGTTGGCATCAATTGATTTTAACAACTGGGAGCCCGAAAATGCAACAAACCTTAAATTTAAACAGAGAACAATTTCTCATTCAGGCATTTTATCGAACACTTGGTGTCCAAATCTTGATATAAATACAACCCAAATCCGAGTTATTTATGGGCTTTGAAAGTGAACAAAATTGCTTAATTTGAAAATTGTTACGTTCGGGGTCTACCTGTTTGGGCTTCTTGGAATCGTTTGCGAACCATTTTTTCTGGAGATCAAATTGATTATCAAATTTCTGTATATGATAGTTCGATGAGGGAAATTGTGAGAATCTAAAATTAAGGAAATAAGATGGTTGGATCGGTATATAATAGCATGAGCTGAGGCGCAAAGCAATTTGCTCACGTGTCGTAAGATGGTTGGATCAGCATTTCTTAGAAAGTTCTTGTGTGTATTTGATTAAAACCGAACAAAAGTATTCTTTAAAAAAAAAAAAAAGCATTTAAAATAATTGAAAAGTGAGAATGCACGAATCGTGGCCTTTTTCTAATCATGTTTAAATTCTTGCTCATATGTCTTGATGACCAAGGATTAATTTCATGTTACAATATCTCTTGACGATCCTCTTCAATAATCGAAATTATTTCTACTAAATATTCAATATTCGTCCAACAAAGGATTACATATATATTGGAAGAAAGCGATTAAATACCCATTTTAAGAATATGGAAAGCATCTACAATTGTTTGAATTCAATTACTAGAGTTGGAAACTTGAGTTAATTATGATGAACGAAGAGTTCCCAATGGCCTTTTATATGTATACCACTTGGCAACCAAGAGAAATGCACCCAAATTCAGCACACTCAGCACTGCCAAGAGCCAGAAAAAGAAGTGCAGATGACCATAATTCAGATTATCTGGTATCCATCCGAGCTTTCCATTTCGAGTACTGATATGGGTAACAATGGTTACAAGCAACGAGCTCAAGTAGCTCCCTAGAGCAATTGTTGTGAGATAAAGAGCAGAACACAGGCTGCGCATGGCATCAGGCGCTTGTTCATAAAAGAACTCTAATTGTCCAATGGATGTGAAAACTTCTGCACATCCTATGATGAAATACTGTGGAACTTGCCAAAATATTGAGATGGGGATTTCCGCAAGCTCATAGTAGTTGTGCTTTCTCACAATTCTGAGTCTTCTGATTTCCAGAAATGCTGCAGCTATCATTGCAAATATTGATATGAAGAGTCCTATGCCCATCCGCTGCAGCTGAGTTATGCCATTCTTGTGACCAGTCAACTTTCTGGTAACTGGTACAATGAGTCTGTCATAGACTGGAACCCAAAAGATAACGCTGAGAGTGTCAAAGATTGAAAGCGATGCTGGTGGGATCTTGAAGCTGGAGGAGCCTACACGAGTGTCCATAGCCTCACCCTGCAATATGAATAAGGTTCCCATCTGGTTATTCACGGTGGAAATGATGATCCCAGTGGCCAATATAGGAAGTAAACGTATAACAGCTTTTAGCTCCTCAACTTGTGTCACTGTGCAAAGTCTCCATGGGTTTACCGAGCCCTTATCTTCATCAGAGTCTGTCTTTACAGTTGCCTTGTCGAAGAAACTGAATATCACAGCGGCAGATTTGGTAATGAAACAAGGGCCAATGGTTTGATATGGATGCTATAAAGAGAGTCTGTAGGTCAATCAAGCATGCAAAAAGCATCATATATGTTTCATATGCAAATACATTAGTTTATTGATGGGGCAATTTGAAATCAAATCACATAGAGATGGAAATATGTCTTTGGTCATTAATTGTTTGACTTTCGGTTAATTTGTTTCTTGCACATGACATCATATCCCACATCACAGGCACGTTTTAGACTGATTTATAAAGGTTCGCATCTCTCAACTAAGTAATGGTCTTTCTTAAAAAAGACTTTATCCCGCTAATGAGGTCCTAGACGTTAGACATTTAAGTCATCGGAAAATGTTTCCCGGTCTCACATGAGATGTGATGCATGTATGTCAACTTGATCGTTCATCAATAGTACAACTATGAACTATAGGTCTAGTAAGCAGATGCAAACTGAAAAAATAGAATTTGAGTTACGCTATAGAAGTGAAGTTTATTTCTTAACTTTCTTGCATACTAACTCTGATTTACTTCCAATTGAGAGTTTAAGACACTAACCTTAGATCATTTGTGTGATCAAGCTTGCGGCTTCCTTTGATATTAGACCCTGCATCTGCAGTCTCATACAAGAGAGACTTGTCTTCAGGAATTTTAACTTGGAAGTTCCTCAATGATGCCACCAAAACCTGACAGAATCGTGTGAGAGGGCTACCTCCAGGTTTTTGGTTCCTGTAAAGCCGAGTACCTGAAAAAAAACTCAGAACTGCAATTGCCATGGTTACTGCTGGGATTCCAAAACCCCATCCCCAACCCACATTGTCTTGTATCCATACAAGCACGGAACCAGCAATCAGAGCACCAATATTGATGGAGAAATAGAACCAATTGAAGAAAGAACTCTTGTGTTTCTTCTCAGACAAATCAGCATCATCAAACTGATCTGCCCCATAGGATGAGACACAAGGCTTGATCCCTCCAGTGGCCAGCGCTATCAGGTAAAGTGCTACAAAGCATACTGCGCTTTGTGTGTCTGTGGCATGGCAATTTTCTTTAGCATAACATGTTGGCTTTAGACCAGGAACAGATGCTGAGAGTGTCAATAGAGTCATTCCCTGCAAGAAGTTTGAAACACTATAATGTTCATAAAGAAACAGAATTAGAATTTTGTACCAGCCACTCGGGTTAAAACTTTTAGGAGAAATGTGGCATAAGATTACAGCAACCACTTCACCTAAAAGTTTAGGCTTCGAAGTTGTGATCCAATATTATTATTTAGCCTCTAATATGTCCTCACATGTGCTTTTATGTGAATTAGCTATATATACCTCAGCGAGTCATACAAACGGACTAATCCTAATCAATAATTAGGTTATTTTGGACCTAATGCTTTATTAAAGAGCCACTTCACTTGAAAGCTTAAGTTTGTAGGTTATAACCCAACTTAATATTTGGTTTTGAATTATCATAGTAATCATTTCACCAAGTTGAATGGAGGTATGGGCTACACAATATCAGAGTTCAGCGTGAGTAAAACTTACCATTACATAAATGATGGAGAAACAGGCAATCGTCCAGTATCTTCCCAGATAAGCATCAGCGAGAAATGCTCCAATCAATGGCGTGATGTAGCATGTTCCAATCCAATTTGAGACATTATTAGCAGCAGTTGTATTACGCTGATTTAACCGATGCTTGAAATAAAGTACAAGATTGGAGCTCATTCCATAGTACGCCAATCTTTCACAACATTCAGTTCCTGTTGATAAAATCAATGGCTATAACTTAGAATCCTCTAATTTTATGTTCAGCTTCACTGATTTTTTTAGAAGTACCTAGAATGTAGGGGCAGGCCTTCCAAGTTCCTGTCTCCTTCTTATTGGCCGGATTTCCACGGTAATCTACTGTTCCATCACTTGTGTAAGTATTATCTTCTTCCATGGCTTAGAAGACAAACTTATCTGGGCTTACTCACTCTCCTTTTTGGATTTACTCAAAAAACTGCAGAACCTGAGGATGCACTATTAGTGCACTACAGAAGTACTGTTACTGCATTAAAATTATCCAAAATGATGTCTATGTGATGCAAGTTAGAAAACAAGCAAGATATTTTTGGCAGGTTTCTCATATCAAGCAAATTTCAGCTCCGGAGGGGGCTGCAAAAAATTCTTAAGCTGTGATTATATGCATCAATTGAAGGAACAATTATTGAGGACAATTGCATAGTTTTCTTGACAAGAACACAAAGAAAGACAGTAGAAAAACTTTATAATTCTGATAAGAATTATCTGAATTGTAAAGCATATTAACCCATATCAAGACAAAACATTTATGGTATAATGAACTAAATAGACCTAGAACAAAGATATTCTTTTAAAAAGCATTTTTATAACTATTAATTTTCATTTTCAAGCAGAATAAGCATTCAAACTCACAAGAACGTATCAGGAAAGACTGGAAAACACACAACTGATTCTTCACAAGCTTTAACCGATTTACCCGTAGAGCAGTTTGTCTTAGAAGTAAACAAGAGGAGCATATCTTCCTTAAGTAATAGTAATAGACAATAGAGACTGAGACCACATATAATTCAGAATTAATTTAATAGCATAGAGCAATAGACTCCCAGCCTCATAAAGTGGACCCAGTAGTAAGCTACTCTTTCATTTTCTATGTGGAAAAAGTAAGTACAAATTTTGGCCTTACACTGATCTAGTAAGAAGAAAGACTGGTTTAAATTATTCCATAGACAAGTAGTCAAGAGATTCTCTATTTAAGATGAAGTGACCACAAGAACATGATCATGTGCTTAGGAGCAGATATTCAACCTTGTACATTTCAAAACGTCACACACACTCTTTTTTTTTTTAAGTATCATGTTTGACTTGAAAATGTACTTACTTTAGAGGTAATTAAGAACCCGAAATATGGTAAGAAAGAATGTGAAAAAAATTATACTTCTTAATTCAAGTCCTAAGTTAAAAGGACCTTTTTACCGAACCTGTGATTGTTAATGGAGTCAGATTGTGCAGGATACTTATGGTCAATGACCAAAGAGTTTGGCCCTATTTATTGATAGTGAATCAAATTTTTTATTTTGTATTTGGCTATTACTAAATAGAAAACTACGTTGTCAATTTTTCATTTCATCTCCTTGACGTTTGAGCCATACAGTGACTTATTTTGAATATAATGTAAAGAACAGAATTTGCTTTCTGCTTGATTGTTTTTCTTGTTGGACAAACCTGATTGACACGTTCCCCTTGGAGCTTCCGCACAGGGTCTTTCACTTGTGATGATCACTGTTTGCATCCCAAAATTGTATCATAACTCTTTAACAGATTTTATTTTAAGTATCAAGAACTGTTATACATTAATATACAAAGAGAACCATACATTTGCTTCAATGAACTTGTGATTCACTTTTCTGAACATCATTCAAAGAGAATGTTTCGTTGAGTAGACTCTTTAAACAGACTGAACTGATTTACAATTTGAACAGCCAGAGAAGAAGCTGAGATGCAATCAACGAAGAGTCCCCACTGCCCTTTTATATGTATACCACTTTGACACAAAAATGAAAGCTATCAAATTTTGAACACTTAGCACTGCCAAGAGCCAGAAGAAGTAATGGAGGTGACCTCTATTCAAGTTGTCTGGTATCCATCCAAGGCTCCCATTCCTTGTACTTATGTCAGTGACAATAGTTACAAGCAATGAGCTCAAGTAGTTCCCAAGCGCAACAGTGGCGAGTGAGAGAGCAGAGCAGAAACTCCTCATGGCATCGGGTGCCTGCTCATAGAAAAATTCCAACTGCCCAATGAATGTGAAGACTTCAGCACATCCTATGAGGAAGTATTGTGGAACTTGCCAAAAAATTGACAATGGTATTTCTTTAACTTCATAGTAGTCATGCCTTCTCACGATTTGAAGTCTTATCAGCTCCAAAACAGCTGCAGCTACCATGGCAAATATGGATATAAAGAGGCCAGTGCCCATCCGCTGCAACTGGGTGAGGCCATTTTTGTGACCTGTGAATTTTCTTGCGACGGGGACAATGATTCGGTCATAGATTGGAACCCAAACAATGACACTAAGGGTATCAAAGATGGAAAGTGATGCTGGTGGAATCTTGAAGCTAGAGTTGCCAACATGTGTATTCATTCTTTCACCTTGCAAAGTAAATAGACTGCTCATCTGACTGTACACGGCAGAAAAGATAATGCCGGTGGCCCATATAGGGAGCAACCGTAGGATAGATTTTAGCTCCTCAACTTGTGTCACTGTGCAGAGTCTCCATCGGCCCACTGAACCCTTAACGTGGTCTGATTGTATCTCAACTGCTGCCTTGTCGAAGAAACTGAAATTAGTTAAAATAGGTAAGAAATTAATTTGTTTACCATCCTCTTTGAAGAAAAAGCATATCACATCAAACAGGAGATCATCATCCACTATTAGACTATTATTAGTGTTTGTCATAGGAATGAGAATGGTTGATCCACTCGGACCCAAACCTAGACCATAAATGAAACTGAGATACAGTGATGGGATCTAGATCCGTCCTAGACCCTATTAATTGATAACCATACCCATCTCATTAAGAGTCTGGTACTTCGGATCTGCAAGTCCACAGGTCTAATTATCATCCCTAGAGCTGTTTGATATCTTATAGTCAGAAACAAACCTAAGATCTTTGGTGTGATCAAGTTTTCGGCTTCCTGCAATATTTGACTCTGCGTCTGCAGTCTCATATAGAAGAGACTTATCAGTTGGCACTTCAACTCTATATTTCCTTATGGATGCCACCACCACTTGACAAAGGCGTGTGAGAGGGCTGCCTCCAGGTTTCTGGTTCCTGTACAGCCGAGTACCTGAAAAGAAACTTATGACAGCAACTCCCATGGCTACTGCTGGAATGCCAAAACCCCATCCCCAACCCACATGATCTTGTATATAAACAAGCACAGAAGCAGCAATAAGGGCACCAATATTGATTGAAAAATAGAACCAGTTGAAGAAAGAAGCCTTGTGCTTCTTCTCAACCTCATCAGTATCATCAAACTGATCTGCTCCAAATGATGAGACACAAGGCTTAATTCCTCCAGTGCCGAGTGCTATCAGGTAGAGGGCGACATAGCAGGCTGCTTTTTGAGCCTCAGTTGCGTGACAATCGTCTTTTCCATAACATGTTGGCTTTAGGCCAGTGACTGATGCTGATATTGTCAGAAATGTCATTCCCTGCAGGAAATTAAAACTTCATTGTTTACAAAGAACAGAACCGTATAAAATTCTAAGAGTAGACTAAGCAGGTCAAAACATGAATGGAGCATTTGTAGATAACATTGTAAACGTAAATGTCCTCCATCTAAAACTCGTCTTGACAGTTTAGAAACTCACTGGATATTTAACTAGTCTTAACCTCTTCTTCTTAAATGATGTGAGATGTTGCAGCACTAGAATTTAAATCTATAGGCAAACCATCATAGTTCATTTTTGGCAATGGAACTTGGGAAGCAAAATAATAGAAAGTAAATCACTTCCTTTTCATTCATATTTCACACGAGTCGAAAACCCAGATTAATTTTAGGTAAATAGGCAAGAAGATACTAATGTTCCAGGTGAGTCAAATCAAACTTACAATAACATAAACGATTGAGAAAATGGCAATAGTCCAATATCTTCCTAGATATGCATCTGCTAGAAATGCACCAATCAATGGCGTGATGTAGCATGTTCCACTCCAGTCCAAGGAGGTTTTAGTTGCTTTAGCACTGCCCAGGTGTAGACGATGCTTTAAGTAAAGCACCAGATTGGTGCTCATCCCATAGTAAGCCAACCTCTCAGCACACTCATTTCCTGTAAATCAAAAGCTGACACTTATCAGCAGCTTATTTCCCTTTACGATTCCACGAGCTATTGTATTAGAGATGAACAAAACAAGTACCCAAAATGAAGGGGCAGGCCTTCCAGGTTCCAGTTTCCTTCCTATTAGCTGGATATCCTCGGTAATCTACAGTCCCATCTTTTGTGTAAAAATCATCTTTTCCAATAACTTCACCTACAATCTGACCTTTTGTTTGAACATCTTCTTCCCCCATGGTTTCTCTGTAGGCTTTCTTTGATTTCTTATGTGGGGTTTTACTCAAATCGAGAATAGAAACGAGAACAGTTCACTAAGCACCAAGCTTTATCTGCGATAAAATTATCCAAAATACAAATATGTACATTACAAGTCAGGAAAAATACTGTAACATATCACTTGAAAGTTCAGCTTCTCTTCTTAGCTGAAATGGTTCACTTGAAAGTTCAGCTTCTCTTCTTAGCTGAAATGGTTTAATTGTAACAAACACAAGAAAAAACCAAATTCATTTTCAGATGTCATGAAGAAAACCATATGTAAGTTCGAATGAAAGCTTAATATAAACATCATGTGAACTAATTTCCTACCACAACCAATATAAAAACAAAATAAAATACTCAGTAAAAGGGTTCAGAGATCACATAAAATATTCAAACCTGATTTTTTCAGGAGTTTAACCAATGTATAGATGCAGTATGCGGCCTTGTGATGTGAATAGAGGAGCAGCATTATTTGCTAACGAGTCAAAAGGAGTGATTGATGATATTATTCAATTCTTTAATAGTGATAGGCTCTTAATTAGCCACTGAACAGTGAACTGGATCCAGCTAGTGTCTTACCTCTCATGTAAAAACTAGGAAAATGTATAAAAGTACAAAGGACATGGGGTTGCTTAGTTCGAGACTTCCAGCCATAGATTGAGGTAGTCTAGTTTCGAACAATAATGCAGGAGAAAGTCAATGGGTAAAAGTGACAGACACGGCAAGCAGAGTTCAAGAATTGCAAGTTAACCGTAAAAAGCAGTGGTCAGGTTACACTGTTCGCTTATGAAAAGTAAAATAAAAAAACTATACAGAGATCTAATCAATTATTTGAGAAAAAGACTCTCAAGGCCTTCAACATCAATTAGCGGGCAATTATCAATTCCTGAGCTGTACTATTTTGTGTTTCAGGGTTCACTATTTTGATCAAGCTTATGAGTTTTCAAGTCATACAAGTCTCTCAGGTCTATGTTATTGGTCTGAATTTGAAAAACTAAAATCTTAAAATTTGTCTGCTAAGTCAAAATATACATGCAATATGGAATACCATTTTGCCAGGGAAACATTAAAAAGAAAAAAATTTATCCAAATTGGTCAAAACAAAGGAAAATATTTACAAACAATTCAGATCAAACCTTGTATAGATTCATCCCGGTACGCTGCAGACGCAACCTCTTTCCTTGGTTGTTTCCCTTCATAGAGAGAAATTGGAGGATCCTCAACTCCTACGTTGTTCATTTTATACTGACAAAATGTTCACACAGAATCGACGTCAAATTGATTGATTTTGTACTTACTATATGGGAAACTACGTTGTCACTTGTTTTTCTTAACTGTACAGCTACTTGACGCTTTGTATTTTGCTAAAATTGACCAATTCTTTACATTGTTATCATAACGATTCAGAATCTTTGCAGGATTTGAAGAGAAAAAAGTATATAATAATTACAGGAAGAAGTAGAATCAACCGTCCCAATGTGTCTCCTATTGCTAACATTTAGCTGTTGGAAGTATATGATTAGAAGCTTAATTTAACCAACGAAAATTCAATTAAATCATCTTGACAAGTAGTCAAGAGATTGTCTCTTAATCACAAGAACATGATCGTGTGCTGAAGAGCAGATATCCAACCTAGAATATTTCAAATCGTGACACAAACTCTCTATTTTATATTATATCTACTTGAAACAAACTTATTGATAGGTGCGAACCCGGATTATACTATTAAAGTTCCTTAATTTTTTCCTTATTTCATGGCACCGGACATGGATAAACCCTTATGAAAGAAGGTGAAAAAACTTCAATTACTTCTCAATTGAAATCCTAAGTCACCGAATATGTGATTGGTATTGGCATCAGCTTGTGCTGAATAATCTCAGACAGTGACCAAAGAGTTTGGCTCTATCCATTGATAGTGAATCAAATTAATTATTTTCTATTTGACTATTATTTTGTGGAAAACTATGTTGTCAATTGTTCATTTCCTTTCCGTGACGTTTGAGTTATATATGACTTATTTTGATATAATCTAAAGAACAGAATTTGCTCTCTAATAGTCAAATAGAAAATTAATTATTTTCTATTTGACTAGTATTTTGCGGAAAACTATGCTGTCAATTGTTCTTTTCCTTTTCGAGATGTTTGAGCCATACATTACGTATTTTGACATAATCTAAAGAACAGAATTTGTTCTCTACTTGATTGTTTTTCGTGTTAGACATACTTGATTGATATGTTCTCTTTGTAGCTTCTGCACAGGGTCTCCCAATTCTGATGATCACTGCTTGCACCCTGGAATTTTATGACAACAACCCTTTACAGGTTTTATTTCGAAGTATCAAGAAAATTTATACATTAATAGACAAAGAGAACCATAGATTGCCTTGATGAACTTGTGGTTCACTTTTCAGAACATCATACAGAGATTATTTCCTTTCAGTAGACTCTTTAAACAGGCTGAACTGATTTACAATCACTTGAACAACCAGAGTGGAAGCTCAGATACAATCAACGAAGACTCCCCACTGGCTTTTTATATGTATACCACTTTGACACAAAAATGAAACCTATCAAGTTCAATACACTTAGCACTGTCAAGAGCAAGAAGAAGTAGTAGAGGTGACCTTTATTCAAGTTGTCTGGTATCCATCCAAGGCTCCCACTCCTTGTACTTACATCAGTAACAATAGTTACAAGCAGCTCAAGTAGCTCCCAAGTGCAACAGTGGTGAGTGAGAGAGCAGAGCATAAACTCCTCATGCCATCAGGTGCTTGCTCATAGAAAAATTCCAACTGTCCAATGAATGTGAAGACTTCAGCACATCCTATGAGGAAGCATTGTGGAACTTGCCAAAAAATTGACAATGGCATTTCTTTGACTTTCATAGTAGTCATGTCTTCTCACGATTCGAAGTCTTATGAGCTCCAAAACTGCAGCATATTCCATGGCCAATGTGGATATGAAGAGGCCAATGCCCATCCGCTGCAACTGGGTGAGGCCACTTTTGTGACTTGTGTACTTTCTTGCGACAGGGGCAATGATTCTGTCGTAGATTGGAACGCAAACAAGGACACTAAAGGTGTCAAAGATGGAAAGTGATTCTGGTGGGATCTGGAAGCTAGAGTTGCCAACGAGTGTGTTCATTCTTTCACCTTGCAAAGTAAATACATTGCTCATCTGACTATACACAGCAGAAAAATTAATCCCAGTGGACCATATAAGGAGCAATCGTATGATAGCTTTTAGCTCCTCAACTTGGGTCGCTATACAGAGTCTCCATTGGCCTACAGAACCCGTTATGTGGTCTGATTGTATCTCAATAGCTGCCTTGTCGAAGAAACTGAAATTAGTTGAAATTGGTAAGAAGTTAATTTTGTTTACCATACTCTTTGAAGCATAAGCAATTGACATCAACAGGGAATCATCCATTCATCATTCAATATTAGACTATTACTAGTGTTTGATAGCATACAGTCAGAAACAAACCCGAAATCTTTCGTATGATCAAGCTTGCGGCTTCCTGCAATATTGGACCCTGCAACAGCAGTCTTATATAAAAGAAACTTATCGGCTGGTACTTCAACTCGGTATTTCCTTAAGGATGCCACATTCGGTATTTCCTTAAGGATGCCACCAACACTTGACAAAGGCGTGTGAGAGGGCTGCCTCTAGTTTTTTGGTTCTAAAGCCGAGTACCTGAAAAGAAACTTATGACTGCAACTCCCATCGCTACTGCTGGAATGCCAAAAGCCCATCCCCAACCCATATTATCTTGCATACATACAAGCGCAGAAGCAGCAATAAAGCGCCAATATGGATTGAAAAATAGAACCAGTTGAAGAAAAAAGCGTTGTGCTTCTTCTCAACCTCATCAGCATCTTCAAACTGATTTGCTCCAAATGATGAGACACAAGGCTCAATTCCTCTAGTGCCAAGTGCTATCAGGTAGAGTGCTACATAGCACTGAGACTCTGTTGCATGGCAATTGTCTTCTCCATAACATGTTGGACAGTGACTGATGCTGTCAAGGTCAGAAATATCATCCCGGCGTGAAATTAAAACCTTCATTATTTACTAAGAACAGAACTGGATATAATTCTAAGACTAGACTAAAAGTAGATCAAAAAATGCATGGAGCACTAGAATTTAAATCAATAGGCAAACCATCCAATGGAACTTGTGAAGCACAGCCAATAGAAAGTAAAGCACTTTCTTTTCCTTTCATATTTCACCGGAGTAAATGTCAAAAGAACAAACATGAATACTAGGTATATAGGCAAACTTACCTAAATGATTGAGAAAATGGCAATAGTCCAATGTCTTCCTAGATATGCTTCTGCTAGAAATGCACCAATCAATGGCATGTTCCACCCAAGTCCAAGTTGGTTTTTGTAGCTTTTGCATTGCTGGTTTTCAGACGATGCTTGAAGTAACGCACCAAAGCTCATCTAGAAAGCTAATCTCTTGGCACACTCATTTCCTGTAAATCAAAAGCTAAAATTACAGCGGCTTCTTTCCGTTAAGATTCCACTACCTATTGCTGTAGAGATAAACAAACAAGTACCTAAAATGAAGGGCAGGCCTTCCAGGTTCCAGTTTCCTTTCTATTAGCTGCATTTCCTCGGTAATCTACAGTCCCATCTTTTCTATAAAAATCATCTTTTTGATTGTTTATGTAGGGATTTACTCAAAATTCAGAATATAAATGTGCTAACAGTTTACTAGGTACCTGCGTATATCTTAATATTTTTTAGTTACAAAAACTTGAACTCTAACGTTAATACAATCTAATAAAAAAATGTGTAAGTGTTACCTATCAGACTAATAATTGATATATGTATCCCAAATGCACAAAAACAGAAGAAAATATTTACACAGAATTCAATTCAAACCCTGTATTTAATTTTTAAGCTGCTGAAAACCACGAAAAGTTTGTCAACTGAGGAATAACCGGAGCTAAATACTAGGCTTAAAAACTGAATTTTTGTTATTATTTGAATTAATAATCATTTTGTGACCGCTCTATGTCTGTTTTGTGACCGCTTTATGACTGTTTTTGAATTACGTTTGTTTATTTTTTATCAAGCAAGTAATACAACAATTGTTGTTCTAAAATTCTGTCCAATTTCTGGTCTCAAAACCAACAATAATAATTCACAGGAATCTGCAGATGCAAGCTCTTCTGTGTCCTTTTCCCTTGTTAGAGAGAAATTGGAGGATCTAGGAATGTGGGTTTAATTCTAATAGGCAGAGTTACATTTGCACATAGATTGAATCTTACATACCTCAATAAGTCTTTCAAATGTGTCGAACAATATCTTAATATTTTTGAATTAACATAATGAGAAGATTTGAATTTATTTAGGTTAATATAACTCTGAAATCATATTCAAAAACTATTTTTTTATAAAAAGAATATGGCTCAAATATTATGGTAAGAAATCATTATCTCTAATTATTATATCAATATGACTCTAATATGGTAATCATCTGCAGATGCAAGCTCTCCCGCATTCTTCCCAGACCTTACCATATGGGAAACTACGTTGTCACTTGTTTGTTAATTGTAGGGCTAAGGATTTGAATAAAAAAAATATATATATATAATAATTACAGGAAGAGGTAGAATCAACCATCCTATTGTGAGTGTCCTTGAAAGGCTAATGCTGATATTTAGCAGTTGGAAGTATATGATAAGAAGCTTAATTTAATCCACTAAAATTCAATTATTGGATTATTGGCTTTGGATGCGAACATGTATTTTGGAGTGACCTGGTTAAGCAAAATGTGAACCAAGAAAAAATCCAGATTTTGGGTAGGTGTTGAATTGCTGATATTGCCGGGGCACATTAGCCGCTGAGCCTTCATTTTCCGACGCTAAATTCAACTCAAATTTCACATTCAAAACGGGGAAATGACAATAACCCCCCAATTAAATTTGAAAAAAACACTTAGCCCCACACTTTTACTAAACTAACACTTACCCCCCAAATACCC
>JANLJB010000600.1:32545-55182 GCA_026212285.1 Bursera cuneata
GGATAAGTGTTAGTTTAGGAAAAGTGTGGGGTTAAGTGTTTTCTTGAAATCTAATTGGGGGGTCAGAGTAAATTCCCCCATTCAAAACTCCAATAGTCTATTAGGCCCACTGACATGCTCTTCGAATTTTAATTTCTTGCAGTCAAGTATTCGGAATATTTTGAAAATAATTAAACCGTAATTTTTTCTTTATTTAGTCAAGTGAGTTTGTTTGTTTGTTTTTTTTTTGACCATTAGCTCGCATGCACCTGGACTAATTCTACTAAATCTATGCCTTCAGAAGTTCTCCAATATTGTGATATTCAAGATTACGATAGGAAGATAAGATAATTCGTTGGTTTTTATATAAGGATAAAAGGCCTTCATCACTTGGGTTATTATTTCGAGTTATATTAGATAATTATTAAATAATATTAAACAAATATTAGATTGTAAAATGATTTTTGATGTTTGTTGAAGAGAATGTTAAACTTATAAATATTAAATCTATAATTAAAACTTGAGATAAATTTGATATTTAAATAAAAAATTGATTAAAACCTCTAAATCTTTAACGTAGTTATTTTTCAAATCCAAAATTTACTGTCTTTAAAATATCTTTTCCTTCGTATTTGAGTAGGTAAAATTCATATCAATGAGTACGAATAGTTTATAAATGACTTGTGTTATAATAGAATATTGGAAAGAAAATAAACCCATTTAATAAATTTATATCAGAGATAATTTTTTTATATAATCTGATTATTACTATTAATACAATATATGACTTTAAAAAAAAAATTGCGAGAAAAACGAATGATTTGCTCTATGATATTGCTGAAATGAAAAGCAAGGTGCGTACGATTTGAGATTTTTGAATTTGGAGATTAGAATAGGATATTCTAACTAAACCACTTTAAAGCAAGGATTATATTTGACTAAATTGGCAATTTAAGGAGATTAAGTAATGATCAATAATTGATGGGTTTGAATTTGTCATTCATCAATTATATTCAGTGACAGAATAATGCCGTTTTCAATTGATTATCCATCCAACATTGCTGCCCAAAGAGATTAAAACCTTTTTTTTTTTTTTACAAAAGAAAAATTAAGCATGAAATTTCAAATAAATCTGATAATAAAAAAGTAAAAATAAAAAAATAAAACAATTTTTTTTAAAATAAGGTCTAGATATTATATTTTCTTTTTTATATAGAGGAACTCTATCCTTTATTTATTTTTATATTGAAACCTGAAAATCTTGAAACAAAAACAAACAAAAAATGTTGTTGAAATGGGACTTGATTTACAGAGCTATTAGCTAGATTAATAAAACGTTTCTAAAATAATAAATTAAAAAAAAAACTAATTCAAATATTCAAAATAATGAAATTTGGCTTAAAAACAACCTAAATTATAGTGGATTTTGTTTCTTAATTTGAATGACAACAATTGTTTGTGTCCAATTTTGTACTAGCAAAATCCCGCCAAAATCAGGTGCCTCAAACTTCCTACCATCACCGAAAAAGATGATGTTGTGAAATGATAGGTCGGTAAGGTCAACAGCATAACCACTTTAAGTTAGCAACAGAAGTGAAGAAACTATGAATTAGGTAAAAATAAAAACTTTAGTTAAAAAAAAAAAACAGCCTAACCTTAGCCTAACTTAACCAAGTTGTACTTTTACCCCTTGTCTCGTGCCTCGATCGTTAGGGTTATGTTGCATGATTCTCTTGCCTAGTTGTAATTAATGGTGAATTTGAGACTATATGGTAGGTGCACGGTCTTAGGTTCAATTATGCCTGTAATCAGACTAGTGACTCAGTGGAGTGCCCAAACTAGTCTCTCAGGGGTTTACTAGTACGCTTGATGGGAACCATTAAATGGGTTTGCTTTATTAGGTTTTCCTCCCATCAAAAAAATAAATAAATTGGTCGTGACAAATGATGAATAAGTCATAACTTGATGGGTTGAACCAAAAATCGTTTGTGTCATGGTAGCCTATCATGCGCCTATGAACCATTTCTTTTATACTACCTAATTAGATTGCATTGACGATAATAAACTTAACTTACCTCAAGTACAACTCAGGTTCTTAAGAGTGTATGAGTTGGATTCTTATAGAATCTCAAGTGTGTTTATCAATTTGGCAATCAGCTCTGGACCTTATGTGGGGTTTTGCATAGATTTTGAAATTGATTTTTTTGCCTCCAACAATTATGATTATGTCATATTGTAGATTTTGAAATTGATCGGCTCCGGGACAAAGAGTAAGCCTACCAGTAACATGTTAAAAATCATTAATAAGAATAACATATAATTTATAATACATTATTGTAATTTTTCCTTGCTTCAATAATTCCTTTTAATATTAAATTCGTCAGTATCTTTCAGGAGAAAGACGGCACTGTATTTTAGCGAATTATAAGTAGCACGCGCAGCAACAATATTTGGATAATTATTGGCGATGTGGAAATTTGCCTAAAAGAAATAATAAGAGATTAGATGATGGTAGCTGTTACCCACCCCTGTAAGGCAATAAATCTTTAGCTTTCAAAATCAAACATCTTCTAATTGAAGTCCATGAAAACCATCCTTCAACTGCTACATCTTGTTGCTGTTGAGTTAACAATTTCAGATGCCACTTTGCTGTAACATGGCTACATCATCTCCAATGCCATTTCATCTACGCAACACAACACCCTTCTCCCTCTGCCGCCTTCTTTCAGCATCTTCTCGAAGCTTTTATTTTATTGGTAATTAAGCCAATTAGCCATTGCACTTTTATGTATTATTTGATAATGATACTAGATCGTTAACTTCTTCCTTCATTCATAATCTTTGTTCTGTGTATTCATGAACCTCTTCTAATATATTAGACTTAATATTTATGTTGGATCTTTATTTACAAACTTAAACTTCTCGATTAAATGATCCATTGACATGGTTTTAGATATATGTTATATTGTGATCCGGATTCTTGGTCCGGTCCGATAAGCTCACGATGCAACATTTTAAAAAAAAAAATTAATAAGGTTTGTGGTGATAGTAGAGGTATTAGGGTTTACTGTTTACATTATATATATTGTATTATGTTATGCTTACACAGATTTTGAGAACTAACAGTGTCCTTTTGTATTCGTTTTTTATAGTGATTTTATTCTTCTTCTATGTCTGCAAGTTTTCCCCATTGTTAGAGTTTTTTATATGAATCATTATGTATTATTCTTGTTTATTTATTTAGTTAATTGTTGTTATCACGTTAATCTCCTAACAAAATAGTTAATATAATTAAATAAAACACTCTCAGACCAATTGTTTATTCTTCGAACAATATATGAATCATATTATATGTACTTCTAATGATGTTTGATAGACTATATATATATTAAACTTCAATGTATATCATCTCAGGACTCTCTATCTTCAAAACCTTTTGTAGTTTATAATTAAAACTTTTCCTCTGAAGAAGTAATTATAAATAAACCATGTTTGTCTTACACTTTTGGGGCTTTTTCAAGTAGTGAATCAAGTGGATTGACAGAAGCCTTGACCCTGAACAACAAATAAAAATAGTGAGATTTGGTAGAGACAAATATATAAGAAAGATCGGATTAAGTGAATAAACTGGTGGGTTAAATTTCGTTTTTGGAATATGTCATCTGAAATTGACCATTAATTGTTGTAAAAAATCTTTCCACTTTCTAGTTACGTTAGCTGGGGATCGGGTGTACTTTACCCAATACGGTTGGGCCAACCAAACCCTTTGGCTGACCACCTAGTCAATTGAAAAATGGCATCAACCCCTCCACTACCTTCGCTTCCAAATATGTCTTTGTCTGCTAGATAACTACTTTGTGTAATACACAAGAAAAATTCTGAAGAACTTTCCTTTCCTTTCCTCCCTTCTTTGTACGTAGCTCAGCTTCCATGTTAAGTATTCTTCTATCCACCTAACTAGTAAAAACGACTTGCCAGCAGAGATTGTGTTGCCCTCAATTTATATATAAGATTACAAATCCTGGTCGTATACACCACCTCCGTATACATTCACCAACATATAGCTTGCTTGCTCGCAAGCTATAAACCATAAAATAACATTTCAGAATAAGCTCGAAGGAGATTAAGGTTGAGGAATAATGGAGTTAGCGCCATGGATTCGAGTCCTAATGCTTGTTGCTTGCCTGTTTCCGGCATCCGTGGAGTGCATGGTTCGACATTACAAGTTCAACGTAAGCATTATTGTTCACTTTGTTCAATAATTAATCTATGCATATTGCAGACATTGTTGCATCATGTTCTGATGTTCATGTGCCTAACCATGCCTGCAAATGCAATTCTCTATGCTGCTGCCGATTGCCCTTTTCCAAATATTCCAATCACATTAACGTTCATTTATTTATTTAATAAGTAAAAAATAATGGCTGTATTGTATATCTTTTTTACTTTCAAAACTGAAGAAGCATATATTTCATTATAGGCGTAATCAGTTTCTAAACAAATCTGCAGCTGGGTTCAGTTTTGACCACAGCTTTGAGCTGCTGCATACATAACAAGAGCTTTAGAGTGTATAGAGGTTGTCATTGTTAAAGGTTCTTTCTATAACATAGACGACTCTTCCATGGATTAAATCAAAGCTAATTTTTGAAGAACGACGTTAAAGTTCTCCTCGTACATAGAATACTGTAACTTTTCTTTCCTTCGAATAAGTGAAGGAGAAGCTTAAAGCTTCACCTTTACGTTCAACAATTTTCAAAAAAACATACCCTTACTCGATCAAGTGACATTGGCCAACATTAATATAAAAAATGGAATCATCGAAAGCCAGTTGTGTAAGCAAATATGAGCTTCAAAGCTGCCTTATCCATGCATTTGATTGGTTTATCTCACGCATAGATACACAAGCTTCTATAGCTAGTCAAAGAGTTGTCTACATACTTTCATTATTGTTGTTTGCTCCCATGATCCTCCTAATCATGTATATTTATCTGCTAAATTTCTTTTTCGTAACTTAGTTTAATTTAACAAAGTTGTCTATCACGAAACGACTTCCATGGATGTAAGTTGAGGTGACTGACGAACAGCCGAAAATCATATTCTTTGATACGACTGCCAGCTTGCATTGAAGAGGCACACACCAGTCAGAAAATAAGATTTAAATTTTCTCCTCTCTTGTGTTTTAGTCAATTAACCATTAACGACGTTACAATATAGTATTCATTTAAGAAATTAGTTTTTCAGAGAGTACCAGATCATTTCTTAACCTACAAGTCACTGTAATTTAGTCGAATATTTACGTAATTAGCAAGTTTAAGAAAAAGAAAAATGGTTTTATAAGTCAGTTAAATTTTTCTGAATGTAACTCAAAAACAATCTTGATCGAACAGCAAAGGATTTTATATTGTTGTTGAGCTACCTAATTGGTTTGGTCACCCTAGCTAGGCCCACCATATACAGTGATTTCAATATCAATATACGATTACCATACTTTGCATATGCAGGTGATGTTGAAGAACGCCACTAGACTGTGCTCAACTAAGCCAATTGTCACAGTAAATGGAAGGTTCCCTGGCCCTACTGTAGTTGCGAGGGAGGATGATACAGTGCTTATAAAAGTGGTCAACCATGTCAAATACAATGTCAGCATCCACTGGTATGCTCTAGTTGGCTGATTCTCACATGTACTGTAATATTTAATAGAGAACTTTTAAGATATATTCATAAATTAATAGATGAATTTAAATTTTTTTTATACCCAGGTGATACAATGTACCCTAAACTTTCTATATTTAATAGTGTATCTATGGATCATCTTATTACTGTTTATAACGGAGCAGGCACGGAGTCAGACAGTTGCGGACCGGCTGGGCTGATGGTCCGGCATACATCACACAGTGCCCGATTCAACCTGGGCAAAGTTATGTGTACAACTTCACGCTCACTGGCCAAAGGGGTACCCTTTGGTGGCATGCTCACATCCTCTGGCTCCGGGCCACCGTTCATGGTGCTATTGTCATCTTGCCGAAACGTGGCGTTCCTTACCCCTTCCCGAAACCTAATAAGGAAGCTGTTATCGTACTAAGTAAGCCAATACTTTAAAATTTGTTTAAAAGTTGAAGATTAAATTAATGCGATGGAAGTTGGTTTATCACAGTCACACTCATGCAAATCTGGCTACCTTATATTGTTAATTAAATATTTGCTTGTAGGTGAATGGTGGAAATCAGATGTTGAAGCAGTGATCAACGAGGCTCTCAAATCTGGCATGGCCCCAAATGTGTCCGATGCTCATACCATCAATGGACGTCCAGGGCCTGTCTCGAGCTGCCCTTCACAGGGTAATTAAAACCCATCTACATGCAGCACAGCACATAAGCACGTAAATATGAAACATATGCAATATCTTTGAAACTGTATAGTTTCAGTATAAATCACAGGACGCTGGATTTAATAATTTTTAGTTAACAAATTTTTTCTCTTGATAAATTTTCAACCATTAACTATAATTCTCGACAATACTGTTCACGGTCTTTGCATATATGATATGTCATTAGACTACCAAAAATATTTCTCCATAGATTTTGACAATCTTTCCATCATTTTGCAGAAGGATACAACTTACCAGTACAAGCTGGCAAGACATACATGCTGCGACTCGTCAATGCTGCACTGAATGAAGAGCTCTTCTTTAAGATTGCTGGACATCACCTAACTGTCGTTGAGGTTGATGCCGCATACACAAAACCTTTCAAAACTGACACAGTTGTCATAGCCCCAGGCCAAACCACAAACGTCCTTTTAACAGCAAATCTCAGGGCTGGCAAGTACATGGTTGCGGCCTCAACTTTCATGGACGCACCTATTGCAATCGATAACGTGACTGCCACTGCCACAATACACTATTCTGGCACGCTTAGCAGTGCCGCCACCACTCTCACTGTCCCACCTCCCAAAAACGCGACCCCAATTGCCACCAACTTCACTGACGCCCTAAGAAGCCTGAACTCGAAAAATTATCCTGCTAGAGTGCCCTTGAAGATTGATCATTCACTTCTGTTCACAGTTAGCCTTGGAATCAACCCCTGTGCAACTTGTGTCAATGGCAATCGTGTTGTGGCAGCTATAAATAATGTTACTTTTAATATGCCAACAGTCGCGCTCCTTCAAGCCCATGTCTTCAACATAAAAGGAGTTTTCACAGATGATTTCCCTGGAAACCCACCAATCCCATACAACTATACAGGCACACAGCCTACAAATTTCAACACTTTGAATGGGACAAGACTTTATAGGCTTGCTTACAACTCAACCGTGCAATTAGTGTTGCAAGGCACTGGGATGATCACCCCAGAGAACCATCCGATTCATTTGCATGGCTTCAATTTCTTCGTAGTTGGAAGGGGTGTAGGCAATTTTAATCCAGAGAAGGACCCAAAGAAATTCAACCTTGCTGACCCTGTTGAGAGGAACACAATAGGTGTCCCTTCTGGTGGATGGGTTGCTATCAGGTTCAGGGCAGATAATCCAGGTAAAGAACTCAAAATTTCATATCAATAGATAAATTATTAGTATTATCTTGAAGACTGTGCAGTTTCATTATAAAAAATGATTTTGAAACCATATTTATGAGTTTTTAATTAATAAACTATTTATTTCGATAAAATTATTAATCATTTGAATACAATTTTCAAAATACACTAAACAATCTTTGAAATATTAACATATATCGCTTTGAGACTACATTAAATATTAACATATATCACTTTGAGACATACATTAAGACTATTTGTAATTAATAATCTCTATTTATACATGATATAATTCAATCTCTTGCATTTTCCAGGGGTTTGGTTCATGCATTGTCATTTGGAGGTGCACACGACATGGGGACTCAAGATGGCATTCATTGTGGACAATGGCAAAGGCCCTAATGAATCAGTTCTACCACCTCCCAGTGACCTGCCCAAGTGTTAGCAAAACTCCAAGAAAATTTAATCTTTTTGCACCAAAAATCGGCAAGTGATGGTGATGGAGAAACAGCCAAAAAAAAAAAAAATAGGAGGAAAGATTGATTACTACGCGGCCAGAGCTAATAAGAGTTCTTTCAAGCAAGCTGAAACAGGCTACGTATATACCCATCATAATGGAATAAAACCATATTGGGACTTTTTTTTTTTTTTTTTGGAACTTTATATTCAACTTGCTTCCACTGATTGCATGTAATTATGCGTTTTCTGATAATTAAAGTTTCCAAAACCTTCGAAGGTTTGGTTCAAGTTAGAGCTTTTTCAATAAAAGGATCATTTTTATAATGTAACTATAATTGATTGTAACGAAAAGCTATTTGAAATCTCATATGGACCTTGCTTTCTAATTCTTATTCGTTGCAGTTCCTTTTCTACTTGTTTTAACATAACCAATGATTCTCCATTAGACTGCATTTTAACTCTGAAATCATAAGAAGGTGACCAAGAGGAAACCATCGCTAAAATTCAGCAAAACCACTAACTTGCTACAAGCTTATTGAATAAGGTGTACAGATGAAGACGAATTATCTTTAATGGATATCTAAAGCTTGCACCTGATAATTGCACCGATGACTATAAACAAACATTAGCTGAGATCCGTGGTTGCTCAAATGGATATTATATTAATGTTATGTTTCTTTTTATGATTTGACAAAACCCATAACAGATGTATCTTTGATTGCTTTGAAAAAAGTGAGGAAAATTTTGATATTTTTTAAATTAATTTGGTTTGTTTTGTTTGTTCTACTAGAAAAAAGTTGGATTGATTTTAAAAATAACTACAATTATAAAAAGTTTATTAGCAACGTTCACATTTTCAAATTATTTAGACGTCATGATTATTGTTTAATAAATTGATATATCTACAATTTATTTAGATTATTGATATTTGGAGACTGATAATTCGAAAACTTTTTTTAGGATGTAAAATTGCTGGTGTCTAACTCTGTCTATCAGTTTGTTGAGCAATCGAGGATTCTCTACGTATATAGGCAATATAGTCAATAATTTTGTTTTTCAAAAAAATTTTCTTTACTTTCAGTTTTCTTATTATTTTCAAGATTTCTAGTGCTATGCCCCTGCCCTATAAATGAAAAGATTAACCTATTGTGATTCCTTGCCAATGCTTCTTGCTTTAACATTGATAACTCCCTTGTGATACCTCCACATTTAATTACCTCCCCCAGTTCCTCTGCCTCTTGCTCTGCTATTTGGCTCTGTTTCCTCTGTTGTATTTTGTTTAACAAGACCACCTTTCCGGTTTCTGGCGTGACATGAAAGGTTTAGCTGATGCATGTATCTACGAGCTTCTATAGCTAGCCATAGAATTGTCGGCATGCATATCCACATACAACGTACGAGCACATGCATGTATGATGTATTTATTGTTGTTGTCTGCTGCCATTGTCCTCGTAAACCGTTTCTATTTATCTGCTTAATTTCTTTTTCATAACTTAGTTTAATTTATCAAATTGTCTATCAAGGAACGACTTCCCTAAATATAGTTTAATTTAACATATATAGAATATACGTATTGATACAGTTTCTCACGATTTAAATGTTATACATACAACTATCTATTATATACTATACTATCTTATTTTGAAGATAAAAATATAATTTTAGAGTCTAGTTAAAATAATTTGATCTCTCTTACTGTACATTCTTTAGAGTTATGTCCCTGTATAAAATGTAACGATTAACCAATTTGTTTTAAGAAATTTATAAGGGTGTTAGACATAAATCATATGAGATTAATCGAAATACACGTAAACTGACCCAAACATTTATGTTTACCAAAAAAAAAAAAAATTCTTATCCGAATAAAAGGTTCGGAAAAAAGTTGGGCCTCATCATCCTAGAAACTAGAAAGGCTTTCGTACGATATCCAAGGTCAGGTGGCCCATATTTTCTGAACATCTGCTTCGAATAGCGAATCAAGCATATATTTGGGCTTGTACTTGAAAAATTTGGAAACTTCAAAACTTATGATGCATCTGTCATGGCATCTTCCAAAAGAATTTTATGGCATCTTCTGTAAATCGCACAATATAATCTTAAAATCTGAAATACAACAATTATAACATCTTTTAATTTGTTAAATGCATCATGGCGTGATAATTCCTTACATCTTTTTTTTTGTCCGGCAATGTTTGTTCGCATTTTCAGTTTTCAGTATTATTTTTCTCAATGTCGTGATTATTTTTATTATTTAACCGATTGATCAGTTGATGAGTACTTTATTTGTCGAACACAAACAAATTGAAATTTAATCTTTAAAATGTAACAACGGTCACCTTATCAAAAACGTATTTTAGTATATTAATTCTTGAAAAACGTAGTTCAGTATGTTTTAACTCATCTTTAAAGATAATTTTATGTTTTATCGTTAAATTTGATTAGATAAACAATAATATTAAACTTTAAATATTCGATTTTTACTAATGTGTAGAATCATAGACTTAAGTAAAAAATGATTAGAGGAGAGGAGTGTGGAATGGATATATATTAAAAATGAACTTATCATCAAAGTCTAATATTATTCTTCCTTTCTCTATTCATATAAAAGGTAGAAGCATGCACGCGCGCACATGAAGGAGGAGATGCACACGATACACGCTTACCGGGGCGCGAGTGCTGTAAAATCGCAATCAAAATCTCTGACTTTTTGACTTTTTTATGGACAAAAACAAAAAAGGAATCTTTCCATTAATGGAAACAAATTGCTGGTGGTAGAGCGGAGTGGAGGTGGAGGTGGAGGTGCTGCTGGCTGGTGCTCCTCTGCCAAACCTTATTCAATTATTTTCCCTTTTGGTCACCCTGGCCCCGCCCTCTTGGCGTGTCAAGGGTCAATTCAATTTCTTTATTATTCTTTGTTTTCTGTACTTTACAAATCACATACTTGTATTAATATAATATCATGCCCAAACAATGACAAATCTCAATGTCAATTATAAATCTTACTTTTAACTTTCCTCTTTTATGTTTTGGAAACTTTATTACGATTTCTTTATCTTTTCTTGTTTTGAATAAATATAATAATGCTAAGCTTTAGATCTAACTATTACCAATACCATGACTTTGTATTATAATTTATTTTAATAGTTTAAATTATTATAAAATGATCTAATAAGGCCACGTCTCATATCTCGTTAGGTCTTCGACTTGTTTATATCGAAGTTTATTTAGATGAGAATGGTGTACAAAGTTGAAACAAACAAAATCTACCTATTTAAAATTTGGGCTAACGATTGATATTAAAGCAGGCTCAATACTTAAGAAAGATTTGTATGACAACTTTAAATGTGTCATAAGGAGGACGTCATGTCCAATAGCGTGGAGTTTATTATTGCTCACATCCATGGCAGATGGGTTCTCTTAATTAAGTATATTTATTTTAATTGAAAGATGAATGCGTAAAGTTCAAAAACAAATCCATTAAAAAAAATCCGTAAAACCTAAAAGGAAGAATTATCTATTTGATTTATGCACAAACTAAACTGTAACAAGGGTTTTTATGTTTAGATCCTGTGATTGAGTATAAAAAATTTGTAAGTTCTTGTTTATAAGTTTGAGTTGATTGTAGGGTAAAATGAAAAACAATGATTAAATAAAAAAACATCACAAGATGAAGTAGAACACCAAAAAGGAGAAGAACAAATTATTTTATGGGAACTTTTTTGGTTAAGGTGGCACATCCAACAAGTTGGTACAACTGATTTGGAATAGAGAGCCAGGAGCCAGAGCAACATTTAATTTACTATTATATGCTCATAAAATTAATTATTATATTCAACTGCCACAAAACAACTCTTTTTTTTTTTTCTTTTATTTAGTTCTTTATTTTCTCTGCTATCCCCCGTGCAAAATCGAACATAAATTATATACAAACCAAACACTATGTGACAAAATCAATAGTTTCATTTACGTAATCAAATAATTCGAATATTTTGTTCAATTCATGTATATTGATACACCATTGCGGTTGGATCAGATGCCTATAATGGGTTATCTAACAAGTAACAACCCAACCTATATGAGGATTCAACTATTAGAAGCCGTTGTTTAATTTAAGCAGTTGCGTTCTCTCGCGTTCAAGAAACAGAACCAGAAAAGTGGACGGGGCGAGTTTTTCTTTTTTGAGAAGACAAAGAGCAAAAAGAGGTAGAGAGAGTATAGTATTTTTATTGTGATTCATACAACTCTTTCCAATAGTGTGATTGATCTCCAAACCTATTATATTTCGAAAGTAAATAATTCGATCCTAAGTATTTCATCACATCTATTAATCATTCTTTCTTCAACTGGTTTATTATAATTAATTATATTAAATCAGTAAGTAGAATTAATACATTCTCTTGTTTTATAAAACTTTTATAGAATAAAATAAGAATTGTAAAATTTCAAGCAAATAATACCCCATTTGTTCCTCAAAAAGTAGAAAGTGTTCAGTTCTCGATAATAGCAAACATGTGTTTATCAACATTAAAAATATGTAAAACGTGAAATTAAGATTAACGTATCTAAAATCAAAATGATTGAAAAAATAAGTAAAACATAATATTATTTTTACTCGACATACTCGAGGTTTGAACTACTAGCACTAAGATCCATAGATTTTTTTGAAACTAAATGTTGATTCATAACAAACATTAATAACCTTAAAACTAACTAAGTATTAAACATGGAGATCAAAATGTTCGTTTAAATAAAAAAATCTTTTAAGCATAGGCGTTGGTTTGTCCAAATTTCAAGTGTGCCGATGTAAATATTCCTATTTTCGTAGGAAATGGAGTTACACTCATAAAATTAATATTCGCAAAAAAATTCTCGATCGCATATATAATTCTTTCGATTATCGTTATAAAATAGGGAAAACGTAGATTGCCAAAACTAGTAAAATGGAAATGGACTCAGATTCTTGTCTTCACTAATGAAAAGAAAAGAGTGAAATAATGTGCTATTCTTTCACTAGCATCTTGTTACTTTGGTCCAAGGAGAAGAGAATAGTCCTTGTTACTACTAGTAAAGTAAAAAGGAAGATATCTTATGTTTGAAAGTTTGGAAAACTAACATTTTGATTCGTATTTTTTATTATCAAAAAACTAGATTAACACGATTAAAACTAATGATAAGTATCAAAATAACTACATACGTGAAAAAGGTTTAGAAAAATTGTCAAATTTTGTACATATTTTTTTTTAATTATCTAACTAATTAAATGGCCAATTGGTTGACAAATACTCGTCATTCGGTCTTTATGGGTTTAAAGATAACGTTATTTAATCGTTATAGGTCGATAGACATGTCGAAAACAACTTTGTACGCTTTTCATCTTATACATACTATTATTTTTTAAATGACATTATATTTTGATTATTTCTTGCTATGTATGTTACAATTTTATCCAATATATACCTAATATACAGGAGTCAAAGTATTTGTTTTCGAAAATTTTAGATGTACATGGGTTAGTACAAATCTTAGGGGTGTTGATTCCGAAGAGAAATAAAGCAAGCATTGCATTATTGAAGAAGGGAAGAGAAGAGTTACGAAGGGGCAGTCGAGAGACTTCGACACACGAGGTTATTAAATAAAGAACACGTTGTCCCATTGAATAGAGGTTGAGAGACTCGAGGTGCCCATTAAAGAAGATGATTGTGACCTCCTCAACAATTTAACATGTTACATGTGACACAAACCCACCACCACCTTCCCTCCCCATTTCTCATCATAAGAAACCCCACCACTCTTTCTAACTTTCCTACAATCAAACAACTCATTTTAAATGTATAAGATCAATGATCGATCACAAATGTTTGAAATTCTAGTGAGTTAGTGTCACTTTTTGCATTTGGGTTTTTTTTTTTTTTTTTTTTTTTTTTAAAATGNTCACTTTTTGCATTTGGGTTTTTTTTTTTTTTTTTTTTTTTTTTAACATGCCTCATAATAGATTCGATATAGTATTTCAATTATTACGTGTTATATTAATACATGTGTACTATCCAATGTGTCTCATAATCGAGTGATTGAAAATACATCTAATACATGGTAGCTTTAGCCATTGAATTTGAGGAGCCAAACAAAACACATGATTCGCCCTAGTTTCCACGATAAGGCAAACGAAAAAAACAGAGCCAAGTCATATCAGCACTCGCAAGTGTGTATGGTGTGCCCCATCATCCACCAATGATGACTTTCCAATAATTACGTAATTATAAACTTTCAAAAATTATTATTCAGATTAGCAATTAATCTAATCTAATTGCAGAGAGTTAACAAGGTGGAAACCAAATTATTACACATGATTAATTAATAAAGATATAATTAAGGTTTAATCAAGCGACTAACTGCTTTATAGTAGTTATGGGCCCATTTTTTAAGCCTATCTGAAGCCTGTTAGACAGCGGACAAACAATGCCTATCATTTGCCGGATATCAATAGAATTTAAGTATCCAAATTAATTATTTTATTATTCATGCTATCATGTCAACTTAGGTTATAAAATTTAAATTCAAATTTTATATTCATAATATTACTTATTTATAAAATTGGAACACTTTTAAGATATTTCTGAAAGTTCAACCTTAAAGAGTTAGGGAATTATTTATATAAATGTATTTATTTGAAAAAGCTTTCACTTTTTATTTAATGAAATATTTGATTATAGTTCTTTTTCTATATATATTTCGATATTTGTCTTATTTAGGAGATGCTTTCTTATATTTAAGGTCAAAAATATTTTTTTTAGAACTTTTCAGAAAGTTAATAACTTATTTATATTAAATAAAAACTTTGGTAATTTTTAAAAATTACCCATTAAACAAGTCATCCATTTATAGAGTAGGGTGTTGAATAATTTGTTTAAAATTTATTTAATTATTAGGTAATACTCGATAAGCATCACAAAAGATATCGACTTTTCAAACAACCTATATTCAACTATTCTATGCTTTATTTGACAATTTTGACGCTTTGTTAATATATTAAAAAAAAGGTTGAATTAGTGAAGAAAACAAAGGATTTTTACTAAATTTTAAAGAAATCCCAAGGATTTTTTTTCCTTTTTGTAATTTTCCTAAACTATTTAACAAATAAATCATATTAGAATTTGGATTTTTAACATGATTTAATTAAATCATTTTAATTAAGATTGATCAAAGCTTTACATGGCGGATTGCCACACTTACTATTATTTTAGTTTTGTCTCATGATAGCAAGTGAATACACGCGCTGAAAGGTTGAGCGTGGGAATATATTATTCTCTTACCGAAGCTCAACTCCACTAACTAACAATGTGAAAAAGCTGTTGGAGATGTGAGAGGCGGTGGTTGGCTGGCCTGGGCAAAGGTTGTATTTAATCGGCTACAGCAAGCACAGTATCATTAGAATTTTAGCGTATTACGTGGAGACAGATCATTGCGTAAGAAAAATCTTGGCTTACTGATGATTGGTCAAGATCATGGAGTTTTTGGCGAGCAATCAATGGTTGACACGCAGAATAAAATAACTTACTTTTGACTGACCAAACTCCTTGAGATTGTAACCCGTACAATTATGTGGGAGACCGCGTAATAAGAGTGCTGTAACCGTGTTTGGGGTCCACCCCATCAAGTTGCCAATGTAATTAAACCTTGATCAGGACCGTTGCTTTGGCGGCTCGCTCTACCCCAATAAATAAATTAGTATGGTTTATTATTATGTATTATATTAAATAATATATAATAAATAAACAATATATTAAATCGGTCAAATAATATTGTGTACATTTAAGAATTAAGATAATTTTAGTATTTAACGAAGAAGCTGACTAAAAAAAATTATTTTTAATAAATGTATTTTTGATAACTTTTAAATTTTTGCGAGGCAGAAAAAAGGGGTAATTAATGAAATTAACTCATATATATAATTTGTTAAATATTGTATTTAAATTTTGGTTTATAATGTAGTTCGTTGATTGATCAGACGATGTAGAAACAAGGGCGTGGACTAGTGCAGTACAGGCGAGGTTGTATAATTTCGAAATGAGCTGCCACACCCGAAGTTTGTTTCACAACTCAGAAATCAGAAAAAGCCAAAAAAAATAATGGCTTTTCACAACATTATTTAATGTTAGAAAAAAAAGATTGTGTTATTATAATAAGAGGGAAACTTTTTCGTAAGTTGCAGTATCCGCAATTGCCATGAGCTCCAATCACAACTCAACACACTGCCGATCTTCACTTCATTTCATTTCATTTCGCTTTATTTGTAATTTGTAAACCTTTTTTTTTTCTTCTTTATTTTTTTCCTCAATTTTGATTCATTCATTTCCTAAAGAATCAACCTTTGTTCGGCTTTTCAGTTTACCACTGTTTGCTTTTCCATTCTTGGTTTTATATCTGCTTTTGTTTTTTGTTTGCTTCTTTTTTCTTTTCTTAGCTTTGTTTGTTGCTCAAACACCAAGGAAAAGGAAGGAAGAAGAGATCTTTCACCAGCTTTTTTCACTGAATTTAGAGTAAACCCCTGCTGGGTTTTCCATTTTTACTTATATTTCAGTTCCTTTCTTCAGCTTTCAGCTTCTTGTACTTTTCGTAGTTTGGACATGAAAGAGGTTCAAGCTTACTTAGATTAGTTTCATTTTCCTATAAATTGTGTCTGTTTTTTATGTTCTTGTTTGTGTGTGTTTTGTTAGAATAAAGTTCGCTACTTCAGATCTTATTAGAGTGGTGTTATTATTACTACTAGGGTTCTGTAGTTCTGTATGTATATGGGCAATTAGAGTTAATTTTTTTATTTTTTATTTTAATGAAAGGGGTCTCTTTTAAAGATTCCTTGTGGTATGCCCCTGCCCTATGAATGAAAAAAAAAAAGCTATTCTGATTCCTTGCAAATGCTTCTTGATTTAACACTGATATTTTCCTTGTGATACCCCCACTTCTCCACATTTTTCCTCCCTCAGTTCCTCTGCCTCTCAATTCCTCTGTTTTGCTTTTCCTCTGTTTCCCTGTTCATTCATTTCCTCAAAGGCAATTTTTTTTTTTCAATCTTTGACAACAATTCACTGTAAAAACAACCCACAAAACATGGAATCAGACTATCAGTTCCAATTCATTAACATGTTGCACTAAATATTTGCGCTTTACAGTGAAGGTTTTCAATTTCATGATAGATTGATTGTTTCGCTGTAATGAAGTGGGAAACAGAAGTAGTCTCCCCTGCATCGCATCTTTCAAACTCGAATTGGTTTCTGGAGGAGAGCAAGAGCTCCAAATGGACACCAGCAGAGAACAAGACTTTTGAGAATGCTTTAGCAGTGTATGATAAGGACACTCCTGATCGATGGTACAAGGTGGCGGCTATGATTCCGGGGAAGACAGTAGTGGATGTGATAAAGCAGTACAAAGAGTTGGAAGCTGATGTGAGCAATATTGAAGCAGGGCTGATTCCACTTCCGGGATATAGCACTTCCTCTCCATTCACATTGGAGTGGGTTAACAGTCATGGCTATGATGGGTTTAAGCAGGCTTATGGGATTGGTGGCAAGCGATCCTCTTCGGTTCGGCCTGCTGAGCAAGAGAGGAAGAAAGGTGTTCCATGGACAGAAGAGGAACACAAGTAAGGCTCTTTTTTTTTTTTAATTGAAATTCATGTTATATTCATTGGCGTAATTTGTCTACAAAATTATGGAACTAACTGATTTTTGCTTGGCAAGTTAGTCCATATTTGAACAAAATTATAACAAATATGTTATATGATATTTGTAGCTCAGATTTATTTGGCATCTTTGTAACTTTGTGTTAATTGTTATTAAGATGTAGGAAGGTTAATTTGCTTTTGTTATTTTTTCTGGGTTAATTCTCTTGATTTTCATGTTTAATTTGACATGGTTTTCCATGGATTTCTCTGCAGGCTATTTCTACTGGGTTTGAAGAAGCATGGCAAAGGAGATTGGAGGAATATCTCTCGCAATTTTGTTACCAGTAGAACACCAACTCAAGTGGCTAGTCATGCTCAGAAGTACTTCATCAGGCAGCTTTCTGGTGGGAAAGATAAGAGAAGAGCTAGCATTCATGACATAACAACTGTGAATCTGAATGACACTAGAACTCCATCTCCAGACAATCAAACACCTCGTTCACCAGACCAGTCTGTGCTTTCGCAGCAGCCCAGTTCAGGTGCCTTGCCCAGAACATATTTTCAGTGGCATCAACCAAACAATGGAGCCAACGTGGCCTTCAATTCAACGCAAGGAAACATGTTAATGACTTCTCCTTATGGGGTAAACTCATATGGAATGAAAATGCAAGGCCAGAATCTTCAAAGAGATGCTGTTCGTGAGTCATACTTCGGACTTCAAAATTTGGCATTTCAGATGCAATACCCTCATGGATGAGATCTTGATCCCCACTTGTTTGACTTCTCAATGGCTTGACCGACCAAACCATGTTTTACATTTTTATCTAATTAGTAGTATAGTTGTAGTACTTGTGTTATTGCTTTTTTTCCTAGTCTTATGTGAATATGTTATCAAGAACTGGTATTGGTATTAGAACTTGGAGGGACAGGATTGTGTTGATCTGCTTGCAATTACTTACAAGTTCTGAGATTTGAAACAGATTGAAGATTCTCAAAAACCCTCTTGAAACTTCCTTGTATTTAAGATTCTGTAGTTAAATTGGAGATCTTTCTCTCTTGATTAAGTGTGTGCTTATCCATAATGCTTATTCAAATAGGCATGAGAATATCTGGTATAGCAAGTAGCAAATGTGAGTAGGCAGCGCAGCTTTGGACCATTATTTGATACCTTAAGATGGTTCCTGTGAATAGATAAGATTGAATTGCAGAAAGAGAAGCATGCACTTGGAATGAAATAAAAGGCATCAGCAAGATAAGCATCTTCAATTATAAGTGGATAGATTTGTTTAAGGCAAGGCAAGGCAAGGTCTGTCAGTATGGCATTGGTATATGGTCGGTAACGTGAGGAAGTGAGCAGTGTCATCGATTGGCAGAGCTTTGTTTTTTGTGATTTACCACTAGAATTAAGCCATTTGTGCCTCCCTATCAAATGGGTATCTTTGGATTTGATTTTTTTTACTTTGTGAGTGAAGTCAAAACTCAAATGGGCTCAAAACTATGATTTTAAAGGTAATTAAAAAATCAAATTCTGTGCTTTTACCTGCATTCAAGTGCAAAGCTAATAGATAGATGGTTAGTTAGCATCCTATGTGATTCTATAATCTATATATACCTTTTTGAAATCTAACATCTATTACCACATTATGAAAATTGAGTCTCAAGAGTACTACCCCACTACATCTAAAACTTTATAGTGTTGCATTTGCATTATCAACTTTTCCTTTCAACACTTGAAAAGAATGTTACACAAATAATGTTTTCGTACAACCAATGAAGTCCTTGAATTTCAAAGTTAAGTCGAGGCTGACTCTACATCCCACTAACTTGAACAGTTTTGAACATAATTCACTCCCATCCGCGTTTTGAACTCCTTTGGTAAATTGAACTTTCTTCATCACTATCACTATGAGATCTTTCTGAAGAGATCCTCTCAGGAAAAATTTAAGAAAGGAAAATATCCCTCTTTGAAGTATATAATATTGATTATTTCAGGAGTAGTATAGTACAAAGGAAGATCCTGGTTGGATTATCTTGTTGGTTTAGTACTAACGGATAGCTTAATTGTTTTAAAATAATTTGATTGATGTTAATCTTTGGTGGCAAAGAGTCTTGCATCATTGTTATAAGACTGTTCTAAGTCTCATAAGCACATTGGTTTTCTATTGTCAAGAGTACGGCAGCAGCCAATTCAAATAAAAAAAAAAAATTGACTGTAGTGTAGATATAAAGCACAAGTTGTGACTCTGTTCATGGAGACAAAATATCAAAGCTTTTTCATTAGGTAGACATAGAGTTGGTTAGCTTTTCTTTACAAGTATAAAATTATCATTATTAATATCTCTTAATAGTCCTTCATTCTTTGAAGGAAAAGAATCTTCTTGGTAATTAAGTGGTGGGTTGAACTAATGATTCATTATCTAATTAAGACAAAGTACCAATGATGAGAGAGTATTATTTCCTTAATATTCAATGAATGTTCAAGCAAAATCAGACACATATAAAAGTTTGATTTTGCCTCACTCTCTCTCTCTCTCTCTCTCTCTCTCACACACACACACTCACTCTCGAAACACACGAGAATCTTTATGAGTTGATTGCGGCGTTGAAATAACCTTATTTTAATGACAAACTAGCAATCATGGTTGATGAATTTGAGCTACTATTTCCCCTTCTTTATATGCACTCGTGCATAAACCGGCTTCATTTTTCACACTTAACACATAACCCTTCACCAGCTTCAAGTCTTGAGTTCAATTATTCACTTAGGCTTCTCCTCACAAACAAACAAACTTAGCTTGCTTCAACTTGCATATTTTATTTTGTTTAAATTTTTAAATAACCTCTCCATTCTGAATCTTGAGTTTTACTTTTTAATCTGTATTCAAGCAAACGACAAAATGCTAATAATAATCCAAGTTGTGATGTGATTGTGATGTTTCCCACCTATGTTTCCCTATGGTTTCTTTTACTTTTTACTAATTTCTTGTTACTAGTTGCATCTTTTATTTTCTTCTGCTGAAGCAATTATCATGAAAAGTCATAGTTACCACCCATCTCACTCATGTAAAGTATATTCTGTCTAACCCATCGAGCAAAGAACACTAGAGAGCATGAGCATGACCATACATACAAGTCCTATAAGTTTCTCCAAGGTAAAATGACAAAACTATCCACCATCCTTTTCAAAAGGAGTAGCCTAAGCCTTTACCCCAAGTTGCATAGAAAAAGAATCTTGTTTACTTTATTCTTATATTGTTCAAAATCTTAACTAGTTTCAACCACATTCATTTTTATCGCAACTTCACACTTTCGGTTATCTTCAGTCGTCTTTTAGTTTCCAGACAATATTCTGATTCTTCTCTAGAGAAGCTTTAGTGTACATCACACTTAACAAACTGATGTATGTGTATATATAATCCGCAGCTAAATAAATAGAGTTTTTCATATTCCGAATTGATGATTTCTACAGTTCCTCTTGACAGAGATCTGGAACTACCCTCAACAGTTGTGTGTGCCACAGCTAGTAGTTATATGTGGAAGCGTGCTGCTTCAGTGGCCCGCCAAGATCTGCAAATAATGTCTTGTAGGTTCCTATGTTACATTCCAGAGAACCGAATATGAAGGGATGGAAGGCACTAGTAGTATTATATATCTCAATAACATTTAATAATGTAATCATATCCTTCAAGAGAAGAATATCAGGTTACAACAACATAACCTGAGGCATATTAGGAGGACAGAGAATAGTAACTTAACGTACCATGTCCAAGAGTAATAGTTGTGATTTGGGGTTTTGGTTGGCTGCAATTTTCTATCTTATGATCTCCTGTTTTTGACTTGAGATGCAGAAAATATATTACTTGAGTACCGATGCGATCATGCCCATCCTTAGCACAGTTTCTACATAGATACAGCTGATTATTTACCAAATTGACTACCCTTAGTCAGGAACCATAAATAACCATTGACAAAGAGCTGATATAGGTCCAAGTGTTGATGGCACAATTATGACTAGGGAACAGACATGGGATTGGGGAGAATGAGAATGGTAGAAATCTAAACAAGTGAGACAGTAGAGACCAGTATCCAATAACCAGCGAAAATTCAGTTATGGGCCAGCTATTTCAGCCAGCTTTTTTCTTAGTATCATTTAGTCCAGGGATTTCTCCTTATTGCACGTCAACCCAAAACCAAGAGGAAATAAAGGGTCATGTGCATTATCTGCGGCATTCACCGGTAGCTGTGTAACGCTTCTAAACCATGTCATGGGGAGTCGGCCCGAGAAATCATAATCTCCGAAGATAACATCTGCAATTCCCCCTCCTTCACTTCCAGGCAACCAAGCAGCAACCAAAGCATCTACTTTTGCCAACGATTCTGGCTCTACAACTAATGGTCTTCCAGATACCAGAATTGCCAATGTTGGGATTCTCTCAGAGATAAAGTTTATCAAATCACTTCCATTGAAGGGGATCTCAAGCTTCGGGTTGTCACCAAGGGTTTCGGCATATGGTTCTTCACCAACAGCTACAATGGCAAAAGAATAGTCTTGTCCTTCTAAGGTGTCCAGTGATGGATATTGCTCATGGATGACTTCTGTTTTGTTTCCCACAGCTTCTTTGACTGCGTCCAAAATGGTTGTTCCTGAAATGTAATAATTTTGTCAGTGCAATGCTGCATTCACTTAATAGAAAAAGGGTCATTGTAATGAATCCCAGTGAAAGGTAACTGTGATGTTGAGTAGTTAGACATATATAGTCTTCAAATATTGATACTTCATTATTTATTTTTCTCTTCCCTTTTACATGGGGAAACTAGGTCAGTATTACTTGAATTAATTATTAAAAATTGGACTCAAAATGGATAGACAATATTAAATAAATACCGCAAATACATTTGTGAAATTGTGTAAGCACATGGGGTGGGCACGGGTCGGGTCGGGTCGGGTCGGGTTTCGCCCAACCCGACGTTGACCCGAAACCCGACGGGTCAGAAAAATGTGACCCGAATTC
>JANLJB010000600.1:55232-119414 GCA_026212285.1 Bursera cuneata
AATAAATAAATATTTTGACAAAATATAACTTAGGTGAGAGGTGGCCCAGCGGTAAGAGGCGGGAGTGCATTTTTGGCTGAGGGTGTGCTGGGTTCAAATCCCATCATTTTCAGTTTTGTCAAAAATATATAATCCATATTATGTAATAAATAAAATATTTTACATAATAAGTTCAACTAAGGCCTGCAGCTCAGTGGTTAAGCGGTGAAAGGGGGTGAAGGGGGGAGGGGGTTCGAATCCTAGCACTGGCGTTAAAATTTTTAAAAGGCTATTCAAGCGGGTCGGGTCGGGTTTCGGGTTTGGTAAGCAGATCCGAGTATAACCCGAAATCCGACGGGTTGGATAAGTTTGACCCGAATTCGGGTTTTCAAAACGGATGACCCGAAAAAAACCCGACGGGTCGGGTCGGGTTCGGGTCAACCCGACGGGTAGGGTAAATTTGCCCACCCCTAGCTGCACATGCATGCAAGTGTGGTGACTGTTTTCCCTGCTAGGACTGCTAGAATCAAGCAAATATTAATCTCATTTACTGATGGACACAATCCAACAAAAAGGGGGAAAAAAAACAGAGAAAGAAGAAGAGGGTGATAAGCGAGCCTAGAGACAACAAAGTATTGAATTTTAGGAAAATAGCCATGTAACTGCATACCGATTGTAATTCTTCCGCTACCTCCATACCAAGTTTTTGTCCATCCTCCACATTGATAGCCAAGATCATCTGCATGTGTTCCAGTGACAAGAATTCTTTTGGCATTTTTGTCTAATGGAAGAAAAGGTTTTTCTGGATTCTTTCCATTCTTTAGAAGAACCAAGGACTTGCGAACTGCTTCACGTCCCAGTTCCCTGTGCAGCTGCAGAAAAATTATTAAAGAAAGGAATCAACTCTCAATTACAGAAATAGTTTGACATGGTAATTTTAAAGAAAACTTTCGTTGACCACCACATTTCCTTTTCAAAAATTTCACTCCCCTGACTGACTTGATAAAAGAATAATGGATGTCCACTAACATAGATAAATGTTATATGAGACTGCCCCTGCAGTTAGGGAATCTAGTGGATATTTTTAAGGGTGGAAGTGAGAGATGATTCCAGAACTAGTGGGAACATCTTTAATTCTAATACAAAGATGGGGGGAGGTCAGCAAAATTTGCCCATTTTTTCCACCTTATGGTAAACTGCAAAGTATAAAAAAGAAAAAAGAAACAAAGAAGTTTAAAATCTCCTCATTTTGTTTGGATTTTCCATGATTCAAGCTACTAACAGAAAGATACTGCATATTTCCCCCCTTTTGTGATAAAGCCTCTGATATAACCTGGGAAGAAAATCAACTTGCAGCTGCATGGATCAATGATTGGAAAAGTATAGGTAGTTGGATTTTTTAGGCATACAAGGATCTAATTCTATCATCTATCGATATAACCTCTGCTGGAGACCAAGCTATAGCTATGACAAGTTTGAAGATGATATTGCATTTTAACTGCCATAGAATCCTGGAGTTGTTGATGCCAAGAGAACATTTATGAAAATATAAAAAAGAAAAACATATTAATGATATTTATAAGACTATTAAGGCACATATATTATTACAAAAAGTGCAAAATATTTTTTCACGTAAGTGTGTGTCACATGAAAATCTCACTCTGTACGTATAACACAACAAACCAACTAAAGACAAAAATATCAAAAATACATATAAATCTTGGAAACACGTAAGGAACAAAAATGCCTAATTATGATCAATAATATGAACGGGTCAGGTTGTGTAAAACATTTATTGTTGCAGCATTAGCAGTATACTAATGAGAAGTCTTGGTCTGAATTAATAATAAGAGACCAATGAAGTTAAATTCTGTAAGAATAAGAAATTACTTTCTTACAGAATTAATAACATAAAAAAAAAAAAGTTAAATCATTTAGCTTGGTGAGGTAGATAAATGGTTTTATAGTGACAAGACATCCATAGCATGTAACGAGGTAAAAAAAGCATGAGCTGAATTCTTTAAATTTACCTTGCAGCCAACTTTATCGAGCAAAGATCTATCTGCGAAGGGATACTCAAAAAGACGAGCAACAAACTTTACTCTCAGTATTCGTTCAACAGCATCATCAATCCTGGACAATGGTACCTCACCGGATCCCACAAGAGATATCAAATCCTCCAAAAATTGTTCATACCTCCGAGGAACCATGACCTGCAAATTTTCTCAGTCAGGAAAGAAAGCAACCTATATTTAGAAATTAAATAATTAGAATCTACCATGTCGATTCCAGCATTAACAGCAACAGAAATGCAGTAACGATAGTTTGATCCATGAGGTTCGCTAAGTCGGTCAAGACCTTCCCAGTCAGAAATCACAAAACCCTGCAACCAGAAGGTTACTAGATCAAGTTATAAAGAAATTTAGTGTTGCCACAGTCCAAGAAAATTGAAAGGAAAATTCTGAAGAAAAAAGGAAGTAAACTTAAAACAAGAAAACTGCTGTATCATTTCTAATATTTGGAATTTGCAGTGCTTTTTCAATTGGAAGTGGGATTATAGTAGTTCACTTTGACAGGAAAAGCGTTGAGCATTTCCAGGATGTATTGACAGATAAATATGATCAGCATTGTCTACCTTAAACCCAAGCTTATTTTTCAAAACTTCTGTCAGGAGAAAATGGTCAGCGTGTAGTTTGCGGCCATTCCAACTAGAATATGATGCCATGACAGTGCATACTCCCTGAGAAATACAGTCCAGATAAGGTGCCATATGAACTTTCTCCAAATCATCATATGAGCATAAGGTATTCCCTTCATTTATACCTCTGTCAGTGCCTCCATCTCCGACAAAATGCTTAGCACATGCAATAACACTGTTTCTGAAATCACATTAAGTAAATCAGTAAGAACAATTTCTAATGGAAATGGCAAGAATGAAGAATTCCTACAGAAGCTGGGGGATGTAAAATATGTATATGCATTAGGATTATTCAAGAACCAGAAATGTAAAAGGAGCAAATGCCTAATAATCCCTTTTCCCATCACCATATATTGTATCCAAAATTTGTAAAGTTAAAAGAAGAATAGAAATTATTGATGACTAAGCTCAAGTAAACAGATATATACAATCGAAGTGAGAAAGAAATTATTAGATTAGACTTCTTTCTACCTTCCAGCTACAAAAGGGTAGCCTTTGGGGTGTTCTTTTGGTGGTTTTCCCTGCAATCCTGTAGTAATGGCAGTCATCTTTCTAACAATGTTGGTGTCTTCACTATAACTCTCATAAGATCTTCCCCATCTGGGATCTCTGCATACCTGTCATAGCCAAATAAGCTTGCTCAACAAATATTGCATCAAGCCAAAATAATGGTTTACAAAAAAGAAGAACGAGAACATTTAAAGCCAACACAATGTAGCAAGCTTTATAACATTTAAAGTCAATTACCAGTGTCGGGTAACAACCAACAAGTTGAAGAAAACATAATAATAAAGAAAGAGCTTCAGTGAAATGTCCAATGACTCACAGCCACACATGGAGCAAAAGTATAGTGAATGCCACTTGCTCTAACTTCAAGAGCTGTTGCAACTCCAATCCTTTGAGCCAAATCTCCATCTCTGCCACAAATCTCAGTGATTAGCATAAGGAACAACAATGACAGCCTTACAAAGAGATGCAACACCCAAAAAAAGGGTACATGTCAGTTTTAAATTCCATTTTCTCTAACGACTGCTTATAGAATATGGCTCCTCTTAACATGTGGAGACCTTTCACGCCAAAGATTTTACAAAAAGAAAAAGAACCAACTTTATGCAACTGATATGGTCAGTTACATTGTAGTCTTTTTTGCATACCTTCAGTATCAAAATCTTCAGTTTTCCTAGTTATCCTAATTTATCAAGCAACTAACTTAATTCTGAGGAAAAAAGAGTGAAAAACAAACCTTGTGGCTCCAAGGCCAACATTATGAGGAAATATGGTGGCACCATATATACTATTGTTACCATGGACTGCATCAATCGCATAAATGATCGGTATTCCAAGCCTGGATTCAAGTGCTACCTTCTGATACCCGTCAACCATATCCGCCCAGTTAGAAGACAATGCATTCTCAAAGGGGCCACTCCCCCCTGCGCTGAGTATACTCCCTGCAAAACCAAAACAGTCCACCAAATGCATGAATAAACGCCTCAAAGAACATGAGAAAATAATAGTAATAATAATAACCAAGCTACGGGGCTGTTACAAGTTTTATCAAAATATAATTTTTTTGTAACCTAAACAAATTGTTTGGGTTATGAGTACGTTGATTGATAATTCGACATTTAGGTTATTTTCAATACCGAGCAACCCCCTACAGCTATGATACCTCACTCAACAACATACAATTAACTATAAGAAAAAAAAAAAAAAAAGAGTTGACTAAAATTCTAAACACAACCCAAAATTTAGCTACTTTTTACATTTTCCCGAAGAACATAACAACACGCTAACAAAAAAATATGCGTTTGTGCAAGCACACAAATACAGGTAGATGATAGCAGTTAAAGGTACCGATGGCGAAGTCCCTGAGAGCTGATGGGGTGGCAACTTCACGCTGAATCTGAGTCATCTGACCAATTTTCTCTTTGAGGGTCATGCGAGAGAGAAGGTCTTTGACACGATCCTCTACATGGGCATTTGGGTTCTTGTAAATGCAGTCCATGGAGTCAACCGTCGTTGCAGGAGACGAGATGAGTCAAATGCCTTGACAAAGAGATGAATAGCCTTAATATTAATATTAATGATGGAGAGAATGTCTGTTTATAAATAGCGGGAGATGGAGAGTGGTGGTTAACGATAGATACTGTAAACATTAGTTGGATAAAATCATCATATCTGATGTCAACTAACTTTCAGAGAGGGTTTGATTTGACCATTGGCTCTGGATATCCAAAACCAAAAAGCTTATAACGTAAACTTAAAAAATAACTAACTTTTTGGGAGGATTTAGTATAATTTCTTTTAAAAAAAAATTTAGATATTTTAAATAATTTTTAATTTGAAATATTAATTTTAATTTAGTTATTTTTTCTTTTTATAAATCGGTCCAATTTTATCAAGCTTAATTTACTCTTTTTGAGAAGATTGTTGATAGGTAAATCTTTTAATGGTGATGGTTAAAACTTGGGCTAGCTTGTATATTCTAATATGATTTTTCCAATATTTGTATTTAATTTACCTTAACCAGAGAGTATTGAAATCTAATAAAGGAAATTGGTCAGATAATCATCAAGAGTGTATCTCTACCACAACCAGTGCTTCTTCCATGCTTTTTTCACCATTTCATGAATGGGGATTACCTTTTGTTTCAGGCAGAAATAGAATGATGGTAGCAAAAGTACCCCACTTGCGTAAGGACTCATAATTGACCATCTTGTCCAGCATCCCCTAATTTCTCTTCAAGAGGAAGTTTAATGGATCTTTCAGTTGGACAGTGTTGTGGCAAAACGTGACTAGCAAGTGGTGACAGTTACAATTTCTACACCTACTCGTTCAGTCGATTACAAATTAAAACTTATTTTCAATGATCTTATGATCATCTATGGTTGTTTAAGCTGTAAATGAATAAGATGAGTAGGCAATTCACACCCATCTGCAGCGAATATCTGTTGAAGATGTTAAAGCACGGGCATACGTCTTTATTATGGAACAAAAATTTATTAATCATCTCCTTTTAATGTGCAAACCTTGTTCATTCAGACAAGAAACTCAGTAAGTTGTAATGATGATACATGACACTAGACACAACATAGATGCCATCAGATATGTAATATGATACCCAATCTTGTACATCAGTGCAGTAATATGATTTCTTATAAAAATGGAAAACCAGGAGCACAGAGGGCAATTTAATGCGTCAAACTCTTGGATCAAGCCATTAGCTGACATGTGCCATTTTAATAAAGATCCTAGCAACAACTAAGAAACTAAAACCCAGAAATCAATCCAATTTTTCTCTGCTGTTAGTTGGATTGAAAGAATATAAAACTCTTCTAAATTACTATATCTAACAAAAGATTCAGTGCATGTGCCATGAACTAAACCTGAAATTCTCTCAAAGTAGAGAGGTTAAGTGTATTGCATTGCCGGGTCGTCATCCTTTTTGTCAATAATTAAATTATATTCAATCTTTTCATTCACTGATTCAAGAGTCAACTTTTTAGCTTCTGTCCAGAAAATTTCCTGCATAACACTTCAACGAATCAGCTGACCTCGAGACTTGACCAATGCCAATGCCATGTACCACCTCATACTGTTGTCTTCGTTTCTTTCTTTGGACTCTTGACTTCAGATTCGACCGGTTTTGAAGGTTATCCAGCAATGTTATGTTCAGGCAATTTATCTGTCTGAACATTGTCTTTCTTCAGATCATTTGGTTCACGTTTGATATCTTCAGAAGTCTTTAAGCTATCAGATTCCTTACCCGGCTTCTGTTGCTCCACAGCATTCTCTTGATTAACCAATTTTTTCTTGTTGCTCGTCTCTTCAGCTACTTTTTCAATCAAATTGTGCAGGATATCAGCTTCTGCTGCTGGCTTACCTGGCTTTGTCTTGTCTGCAGCATTCTCTTGATCAATCAAGCTTTGGTTGTTGCTAATCTTATTGGCATCTGTTTCATTCACGTTGTGCTTGGTATCAACTTCTGCTGTACTATCACCCGGATTTTTCTTTTCTGCAACATTTTCTTGATCAATTAAGCTTTTGTTCTTGCTCATAGCGTTGGCTACTTCTTCGTCACTGTGTTTGTTGTCAACTTCTGCTGCAGTCTTACCTAGCTTTATTTGGTCTGTAATGTTCTCTTTATCTATCAAGCTTTTCTTGCTGCTTGTCTCATTGGCTATTGTTTCATTTGCATTGTGCTTGATATCAATGTTTTCTGAAGACTTCTGCGGAGAAGGGTTAGATTGTGCCTATCCAATGACAAAAATGTAAATGCAAATATGAGAATTGATCCTTATAAGTTTCTCAAACAAATTAATACAGGGAAAATGAAGTTCTCGCCAATACAACAATACATAAACAATTGTTTTCCATTGTTTACTTAGAAGAAAAGCATAGCAAGCCTTTTGCGCTTATATGGCCAATTTTAGCGTTTGGAGTTTTCTTCTCTTATACTATATTCTTAGCCAGAGTGGAAACTTCAATTTATCAACATTGTTACCTCTCTTACAACAGTTTCAGCAGTTGTTGTTGATGGTTTAGTGGGAGCTTCAGAAGTTTTAGATTCCCCTCGACTAGCTTCAGTAGTGGCTTCTAACTTAACTTCAGAACTATTAGGTTTTGGAACGTTTTTAATGCCCTCACTGCCATTTATGACACTTGAACTCTTATTTCCATCAACTGAATTTGATGGACTAACAATAGCTTCAATTTCTATCGAAATCCCCTTTTGAAGTTGGCATGCATCTTCACTGCCTATAACAGATTTTAACTTTTCATTGTATTCTTTCTCATTGACTGCTGGCTCGTTGGCATTTTTTATTAGGTTGTCTTCTCCTGTGGATTGTCCCGAAGAATTTCGAGTTTCCTGTTCAAATTTCACAGGAGGTGCATGTATTAATTTAAGTTTATTTGCATCTTAATTGATTAAGTGCAAGAAACATTAAAGTTATAAAACTGAAATCGACATAGATGACAGCTGAAAGAATGACTAATCAATGTAAGGCATGATGATATGATCTGAGAAGCTAATCAATTATAGCCAAAAAAATGGTTTATACTGTATGGTTCTACCTCTTCTTGCACCATAGTTGCAGGGACATTTGACTTGACAATTTTCTCTTCTTGTTTCGAAGGGCTACATTCAGGTGGAGCTTTAGAGTTTCCTTTAATATCATCAACAGATACTGGATGGGGTTGATGAGCAGGTTCTGATTGTACATTAGCTGCCACAGGACGTAGTAATGATTCTGTTTTACCTTCAACAACTTCAGCAGATGGTCTCTGTTCAATACAAAGTGCATCAGTAAATGCTATTATCTTAATTGCAATAAGCCTTTCTACTCCAAAAAATTTCCTACATTTGTGTATAAAAGCATTTGTAGAAAATGTGAAAATAATCGCATGCTCTGTTTTATGTACAAATTATCCTGTTACTATAACATACTTACCTCAGATTTTTCCGAAATGCTACTAGTTGAAGGGCCATTTGGTGGATTCACTACCAAATGCAGTGCATTCGGAGGAGCAGTTAGAATTAAACCTTCTGGTGGCTCGGCATTCATTGAATTATTTCTGGCTGTGGCGTCCACAATTATTGAGGGGACATCGATGTGTATCTGTCCCTCAAACTGTGAGGAGGGTATTTGATCTTTGGGTACCTTTCCTGGTAATACAGACCTTGGAGATGAGCATGAACTTGAACTGGACGAAAGTTGCTCAGCCACTAAAATTGGCTGTAAGGTAGACAGTATTGGAATATCAGAACTCTGATTAACTCCGGAAACTCCTACTTCAGTGACATTTGGCTCATTTTTACTTTCTTGAACAGATTCCCCGTCATCTTGTCCGGCAATCATCTTCGAAGTCTCCCCTGTAGCTTCAGATTCACTTAGCTTTCCATGATTCACAGTTGGGTGCTCAGGAGGCTTGTCAGAAGTGTTCTTGACACTCTCGCTTGATTCTGAAGTAATTTTCTCAGCTGGTTGAGGCAGGTCTACTGAAGTTACGTGCTTGACTGATATTTTGGCATCGTTTGCATTGACAACTTGAGCATGAACATTTTGAGCTTCTGTTGCTAACTTCTGAGAAGTATTGGCTAATTCCTGTTTGTTATCCAAAAGTTGAAATCAATTTCTGATTTTTATTCTTATACAAGAGAGAAAATTCAGAAGATAAATAGCATTTGAATAATGAACAGTTGAATCACTGAGAGTTCATATTGGTATGTGCTAACCTCTGGCTTTTCAGAATGAACTCCTTTTTGTGGAATTTTAGGTGGCAATGCATCGGAAAAATTAGAATTTTTCATTTCTTCCGTTACCTGTTTGACATTCTCAGAGAATTTATTATCTGCATTCGTTGAATGTGATTTACATTTTTCTTGAATCTCAGTTCCTGAAGATGCCGATGCACTAGCCTTACTGATATTATGTTCAGCTACGTCTGCTGGAAGCTTGGATGGTGTAAATGGATCCTGAATATTTGGCTTCATAGCTGAAAATCTAAAACCAATAACATCATGCTCACTTATCTCATTCACTTCTTTTGATCTGGATTCATTTTCGTCTACTCCTAACAAGTGAGATGAGACTCCCCACATCTCTTCACTGCCGGATGTGACCTCCTTCTCAACATCCCCGTCGTAGGAGGATTCTACATCAGCAGGTGAGATGGTTCCATCAATCGGCAATGGGGGTGAACCAACGTCTGAGACCTCCACTTGCAAGTCAGAAGCTATGGAATAAACGGGGCTGTGACAAGGCAACTTGTCTGGGTAGAATAAATGCTCCTCCATTATTGGCCTGTCAGCTCCGAATGGACTGGAATAGGGTCCAGGAAAGCCTACGCTGTCAGGAACCAGGAAGGAGAGCGATTTTCGTACACGATCACTTAGTTTCTGAGGAAATTTATCCACTTTTGATTCTACGTTCGTAGATAAGTTTCCTTGGAAACTCAGTTCACTTGCTTCTGATGAGCATGCTTCGCTGCTGTTGTCTCTGACCGAATCTGCCTCCATTTGAATTTCACTTCTATCAACTGCTGATCTCAAATGAGCTTCATGAGAAGTTTTATTCTCTCCTGTCGTTCCCGTCGTCACACTCCCAGGTTCTCTATCCTCCCCACCTTTGAATTCCACAGGCTTTTTTACTTGTTTGGGAGCTTGGCTTCCCGCTTCATCAAGATCATTTGCACTTATCATCCGGAAAAAAGCTTGACCTTCTTGGGACAGCAAGTCATCAATTAGCTGGTCATGAGTACTCACATCTGTAAAATATATGATTCCGTTAAAAATCTCAAGTCATTTCTATCAGTTTGCTACGTGGTAGGAGTCATAAATAATAAAAGGGTAATTTGTCGAAGGCGGTATAATGTCTCTGAAAATTTGTAATCCATGATTAAAAATTTACTAAAAGGAGTAATTTGTTCTAGGATCAAAAGAACTTTTATAATGAAACTTTACTATCTTTTGACGGGTGTTACATCGTTTTTGAGGTGATAACATATTTGTTAGCGCACACGTAAAAGCCTATCCAACAATTAAAACCTTAAAAGGAGAAAAGAATGTCTTGCCTGACTGCGCTCTAAATTTGGAGAACCTCATATTTTCAATCCTCTTGTCAGCAGCACCATAAGGGCCAAACTTGGAATCATGGTGGTCTTGATGGGGATCTACCAAGAAAGGAGGTCCCCAACAGAAGCTCTCATGCCTGCAGAAATGAGCTGCCGAGAATTCCTGCTGGAAACTGTCTGCCATAAGATTTGGCTTTTCTTCAGAAGAGTCATAAGGAATATCAAACGGGTTACTTGTTGGTAACAAAATGGAAGGGGCTGATCCAGGTATTTGCATGCCTTCAATAATATCATGACTATTTGGAGAATTCAAAAGGTTATATCTCACAATAGAAAGTGGAGCAATAATTTGGCCTGGAAGAGTGCTGTCCGAGTCTGATCCTGTTTTCTCGATAGCCATCTTGAATAGTTTCCTCGCTCTTCGTCTAGCGATCAGACTTTCCAGCCTTTTGTTTCTTTCTACCTCGGAGTCCCCGAGATCCATCAGATTCTGTTGATCATCAGCATTCCATTCCACAGCCTTATTCCTATCTTGTCGAGCTCCTTCTTCATCCTCATCTTCTGCATCATCCGAACTTTCCACCACCTCCACCTCACCGCTGCGGCCAATGATAAATTTTTCGGGCTGTCCATCACCCGTTATGAGATCACTTATGGAAGGTTGAGAATATAGTATTGTTGGCAGTTGATCAAGTGCTTGAACATCTTCAGTATTACGGGATGAACTCTCCCCATGATCCTTACGATGACTTTCTTTCTCCTTATCATCATGTGTTTGGACACCTCGATCAATAGATGCAGTCTGGCTGGAACTCTCTCCACGATCCAAAAAAGCATTTCCTTTCTCGTCCAAGACAGCTGCCAGGTTTCCAACAATATTCGGAGCAGCGGTTGCAGTTGTTATAGAACTAGGAACCATGCCAACTTTCAACTCCTCACTACCTTCTGCTTCCCCTTCTTCGTTCTTGTTTCTGAAATTTCTTCTTCTACTCATATGACTCTGTATTGCAGGCTTTTCATCACCACTTCTACTCACAACCTGATGATGATCAAGCGGTAGAGACTTGGATTCAACAGGTGAATTATTCTCACTAACTGCTTTCGCGTATTGGATTTTCGACTGTTGGGTTCTGTAATAAATTTGAACTGAAGCAAAAATGCAGATGATAACAGGAGAAGTGCAAATCACAACGTTGAGAACAGAGGGAATTAACAAAAAGAGGAGGAAGAAAACCAACACAACACCGGAAACAAAAGGATGCTTTTGCAAACATCTGCAACAAGAATTCACAGAAAATCTAACGAGTCCCGACACAAAAACTTGAATAGTCTTTGCATCAATACCCATCTTTATTTTCTTCGGACAGTCTTCAAGGAGCAACACACAAACGTTGTGCTTGATGTTGTGTGTCAAAATGTCAGATTATTTTCAATATGAAAAAGCAGAGAAGGGGTTGATGAGAGAGGCCACTAGTTTGGTTTGCCAAGAAATGAAAAACAAACTAAAAATCTTTTGCTTTGGATATGAAATTTCTTTTTTAGAAATGTGGAATTTGTTTGGCTGACAGCTTCTCTGGATCCTCTAATTCAGGAAGTCTAGTCTTCCCTGATTCAGGAAATAGAAAACAGTTATGTGAGAAGTTGAAAAGATTGTGTTTGAATCACGTGACTTTTCCATTCTCCATAATCCTTAATTGCATCCGCATATTTACTCCAAGGGTTAATTAAATTTATATCTAATTTTCTTAAAAATTTATAGAAGAGTAATTAATTGATTAAAAATCACTAAATATAGTATCTAAATGATTTTTATAATAAACTTACACAATCTTTAAGGTTTTAAGGTGCCTATGACACACTTAAAGAATATCCATCAAAGTAGTTGTTAACATGTGCTTTAGGGGTTATGTTAAGACCTATAAATTTATGTATTTCAATTATAAAAAAAAATTAAATCATTTTAAAAATTATTTTAAATTAATTATTTCACTGAATTTAATAAGTTTTATAATGAAAAACACAATTTTTTAGATATCTTAATAACTTTTTATGATTAAAATATACAAATTTTTAATGTTTAATATGTGTTATTGGGATATATACTACGACTACCCATCTAGTAATATAAGGTGTAAAATTCTAATTTTTGAAACCTCTAAACTATGTTTAATTTGCACAAACACTTATAATTTCTATTAAATTTCTCTAATTGCACCCATGTAGTTCTAATTATTCATGTCAAGATTCAAAATATCTTCAATGGAAAATGATTATTTTTATGTAAAATTAGTAATATTTGAGAAATTACCTCGTATAAAAATTACTTAAAGTGTTCTATTAAGTACTTTTTTCAAAAAATATTTTGTCAATAGTTTAATGCACCATAAAACTTGCAAAATATAAATATCTCCCAAACTTTAGGGTATCTATAAAATTTTTCAATGTAGAACTTTTCAAGATAATTTAGTGTTGGTAAATATTATCATTTAATTTTCTACTTGAAATCACGGGTTCAAACCTAGCCCGAATCCAACCCGAACCCGGAATCTCACTTAAAAATCTCCGGTCATTATAAACTAAGCGTGTGGTCGTAGTCAACGCCAAGTATGTGGTCGGGTGCGCTCTAACGTCACACATCATCATTTCCCAACAACACGTGTGCTTACCATTCACCTCAGAACACAAGCTCCTTGTGAGCATCGCCACACCGAATCACTTCCCCAAATCTCTGGTACCCCCCTAGCTCAATAGCTCTACTATGATTGGCTAACACTCTGCACACTACTCAGACAAAACAGATAACGAAGGCCGAAAACGGAAAACTGGACGGTTAAGAATCACCATCCATTTCTCAATCCAACGGCTTAGATTCCACTCCGCTTCGCTCCTTGATGCCGCTCCTCAACATATAAATACCTGTAAATAAAAATCTATTGTTCGTTTTCCCAATTTCTAGGGTTATCAGAAACGAAAAATGTTATCGGTTGAATTTCTCCGTCCGTCGGTACACAACAGATTTCACTACTCGAACTCCAATTCGAGTTCGAATCGTTTCCTCTATTTACATGGCGGAAGTTTCTGTCACGATCGATTTAGGGTCTCTAATTCTCACTACGAAACAAGTCGTTTTGCTCTCTCCAATTCAATTTCCTTCCCTCCGGTTAACCTATCAAAAGGCCATATTCGGTTCAATCTCTGGTCAGGTTTGTTGTACAATAATAGAAACTTGAGAGAGTTTAGAATTCTAGCGAGCTCTCAAGATGGAGAATCGAGTGAGAAGAGCGAGAGTGATACTCAGAGTCAAAGTCAGTCTACGCAGAGTACGAGCTCGTCGACGAATAAGAGGAGAGGGAAGCAGAGCAAGAGCGACGGATTCTGGTGGTCGAAGGGGAAGAAGTTCCAGTGGCAGCCGTTAATTCAGGCGCAAGAAATCGGAGTTTTGCTTTTGCAGTTAGGCATAGTTATGTTCGTTATGCGGTTGCTCCGACCCGGGATTCCGTTACCCGGTTCGGAGCCAAGGACGCCGACCACTTTTGTTAGCGTTCCCTACAGTGACTTCTTGAGTAAGATTAATAGTAACCAGGTGCAGAAAGTGGAAGTTGACGGTGTACATATAATGTTCAAGTTGAAAAATGAAGCGGGTTATCAGGAGAATGAAGTGGCGAGTCTGAAGTTTCAGGATTCCGAGTCATTGTTGAAGAATATGGCGCCAAGTAAGAGAATTGTTTACACCACTACGAGGCCAACTGATATCAAGACTCCGTATGAGAAGATGCTTGACAATCAGGTGGAGTTCGGGTCGCCAGATAAGCGGTCTGGTGGATTCTTGAATTCGGCTCTGGTTAGTCCTTGAATGTATTTGTTAGATAGTATTGAATGAAGTAAAAAAATGCTTTCTTTATAAAGATTTCAAGTTCTATATCTCTGAATTTGATATCTGTTTCTTGCAGATAGCTCTTTTTTATGTTGCGGTGCTTGCAGGGCTTCTCCACCGATTTCCTGTGAGCTTTTCTCAGGTGTGAATGTGTGTGCTATTTTTTTGTGTACCTTGAAACTCATGCGCTATGGTAAGCTTTCTAAGTGGTATTGAGGGTGTGTGCAGCAGACAGCTGGTCAGGTAGGGAATCGCAAGTCTCGGGGTCCTGGTGGAGCTAAAGTGTCTGAGCAAGGAGAAACAATCACTTTTGCTGATGTTGCAGGTGTTGATGAGGCGAAGGAAGAGCTGGAAGAAATTGTGGTATGTCAGACTTCCTAAAATATATCTCTTATTGTTCATAGGCCATCAGAATCTTGTAGTAAGTGTTTCTTACTCATTCAGGAAATGGTCTTTATATGCTGATGTTTACTGCCCAGGAATTCTTAAGGAATCCAGACAGGTATATACGTCTTGGTGCTCGACCTCCTCGAGGTGTTCTTCTGGTGAGTTGAAGTCAAGTAGTGCTACCTCATGAACAAAGTGAAATAATTTTTATTTTTTATTTTTTGGGAAATGTCAATTATTCTTCTTTTTTCTTTTTCCCTATTGGAACTTACAACCACTATTACCTTTGACACCATTCTGACGGAAGAGACCAACATTTTTAGGTCTACTAGCCCAGAAAGCTATTCTATTCTCTGTATGATGAGTAACTGTGGATTTTGTTTATTTCACAGGTGGGTCTTCCTGGGACAGGTAAGACTCTCCTTGCAAAGGCTGTTGCTGGGGAAGCTGAAGTTCCCTTTATAAGTTGTTCTGCGAGTGAGTTTGTAGAGCTGTATGTTGGCATGGGCGCATCCCGTGTTAGAGATCTCTTTGCACGAGCGAAGAAGGAAGCACCATCTATAATTTTTATAGATGAGGTTAGTCTAGGAGGTTTCTTAACTATTTGGGTAATTTGGACAACTTTTGCACATCTGGTGGGTTGATAGTCGCATTTGTCCTTTTATGCAGATAGATGCTGTGGCAAAAAGTCGGGATGGTCGATTTCGCATTGTTAGCAATGATGAGCGAGAGCAAACTTTAAACCAGTTGCTCACTGTGAGTTTTCCTGGATAGTTGTCTTCCTGGTTTAGAATGTATTAATTTCTCATTTAGGTTGAAGTTTTTGAAATTGCATTGCAGGAGATGGATGGATTTGATAGCAATTCTGCTGTGATTGTTCTCGGAGCAACAAACCGCTCTGATGTTTTGGACCCAGCACTTCGTCGACCTGGGAGATTTGATCGTGTTGTTATGGTTTGTATTCTAATTCCATTAGATCCTGAAATTAGATTAAGTCAGTTCCTCTCAGGCTTACAGTTCTCTTTGAAATATTTTGTCTTATATGGATTTAGGTGGAGACACCTGATAGGATTGGAAGAGAATCCATTTTAAAAGTGCATGTTTCTAATAAGGAACTTCCCCTAGCAAAGGATGTTGACCTTGGTGATATTGCCTCTATGACTACTGGTTTTACTGGGTATTTGCAGTCTTTCCTCCTTAGTCCAATTTAGCAGCTATTCCTAATTGTCATGAACACCTTAGTATTGACCATTCGCATTTTTGAATTGTGCAGGGCAGACCTAGCAAATCTGGTAAATGAAGCTGCTCTGCTTGCTGGAAGACAAAATAAAGTCGTTGTGGAGAAAGTAGATTTTATTCAAGCAGTAGAGAGATCAATAGCTGTATGTCTTTCTCTCCTTCCCTCCATGCACCCATGTCTGAGGATGTGCCACTCTTTCATTTTACATGTTTCTTCTGTGTCTCTTTTTTCTTTAGTTTGAAATGCAATCTATTATTTAGATAGGGCTCAGTTACAACTAATATGGCACTTGTTTTTCTTTAGTTTGAAATGCAATCTATTGTTTAGACATGTCTGAGTTACAACTAACATGGTAATGATCAATAAATTGTCAATACAAATTTTCACTTAAGTCTAACTCTAATGTTGATGTTATATCTTCGTTTTGAGTTTTAATGAACTTTTCTGATTCTTAACATATTTTGATAAGTGTGGTCCTGTAGCTATCTTGATCTTGATGATCACTAGCTTAAATCTATATAATATGCAAATATTTTATATAAAGGTACACACAGTAAAACTGAAACAGTTTACCTTTTTACCTTTTATAGGGAATAGAAAAGAAAACTGCCAAGTTAAAGGGGAGTGAGAAGGCTGTAGTTGCAAGGCACGAAGCTGGTCATGCGGTAGTGGGTACTGCAGTTGCAAATCTTCTTCCTGGACAGCCACGTGTGGAGGTAAGTGGAAGCTTTTTACTGATTTTTCCTATGTTTCATTTCTTCTTGTTGCCTTGGCCCCAAATTGGAAAATGTTATCTTACAGCTGTTGATAGAACATGCCTATGTATGTTTCATTCTGTTAGGAATGCTAGAATTAAGCATTTGATAAGTCTCACCTGGATGACCTGAGCCCAAAATTCGCTTTTCTAATTATTGTCATTCCAAATTTAATTTTTCTTTGATGCTTGGAGTCATGACTGTCTGTTGAAGAAACCTAGTATCCTAGCCTGGTAAATTTGCATTTTATATATGTGGATTATTAAGTATGTCTACATTATATAAGTTGCATTTGTCCACAAATGTTATCAATTTTTTTTTTTTTTTTTTTTTTTTTGGAGAAATATNATGTTATCAATTTTTTTTTTTTTTTTTTTTTTTTTGGAGAAATCTAGAAAATTTTGAACGTTTTATGAGGGGGATGGGAGCAATAGTAATCTGAGTACACATAGTACTGTTGTTGAAAGTAATAGGGTACTACCTTGAAGTTCTTTTAAACTATCCGACTAATAATGCATAAGGATGTTAGAGAGCTTTACAAAAAGTTCTATTGCTGAGGTCTTCCAGTGGTCTGCTAATGTCAAAAGAGGGTTCCTTAATTATTTGTTAACTAGTCTCCACAGGAGATAGATGATCTGACAATTCTTGTTCTCTTGTTTTCAGAAGTTAAGCATATTGCCTAGGTCGGGAGGGGCATTGGGCTTTACATATATACCTCCTGTAAATGAAGATAGATATCTACTCTTCATTGATGAGCTAATTGGTCGCTTGGTTACTCTTCTTGGTGGGCGTGCGGCAGAAGAAGTTGTTTATTGTGGTCGTGTTTCAACTGGTGCACTTGATGATATTCGGCGAGCGACTGACTTGGCATATAAGGCAATAGCTGAATATGGTCTTAATCAAACAATAGGCCCTGTGTCTTTAGCAACACTTTCAGGCGGTGGGATTGACGAGTCCGGGGGTGTTCCATGGGGAAGAGATCAGGTTCCTTCTTTTTTTCTTTTCCTTTTTTTTTCCTAAATAAGTGGCTGTGAAGACTGATCCAAAACTTAATACAACAGGGGCATCTTGTTGACCTTGTTCAAGGAGAGGTGACTGCATTGTTGCAATCTGCTCTAGAAGTAGCACTTTGTGTTATTCGTGCTAACCCTGATGTTTTGGAGGGGCTTGGCGCCCATCTGGAAGGTAAAAGTGTTACAGCTATCTGCTTTAGTATATTGGAAAATTTGAATATATTGCTCCTTTTCAGCACGTTTATCTGCATAATAAGAGTTCATTTTCCTCACTTTTTGATGTGCTCAGTGTGGTAATTGATTTAGTAAGATCCTGTCTAACTGGAATCTAGGCTTATATTCTTCTCATTATTGTATGTCCAGCTCTATTGACCCGTGGACTCCTGTATTCCTGTCTAGATCAATATTTAGAGTGCTTGCATTGACATGTGGAGTAGATGCTCCTTAGGAAAGTTAGTGTCTGTTATGTTGTTCTAAAACTCTAAAACTTTTTTCTTATTCAGAAAAAGAGAAGGTCGAAGGCGAAGAGCTACAAAAATGGTTGAGAATGGTGGTTTCACCTAAAGAACTATCAACCTTTGTTAGAGGTAAGCAAGCGTCTCTTCCCCCCATGCAGGGATCTCTACTCCCACTTCAGGGAGGCTCTGGATAACTATGACTACTTATGGCACCATTCAAAGTTGGCAAAACACAGAGTTAGCTTGCAGCTTTTGATGCCATATCTTGTCGAAGAATTCACCCTCATGATTGGCATCATCTTACCAATACAACTTTTGTAAAGTTCCGGTTCCAGCAAGGTAAATTTTGTTTTCTTTTAACTCTTACCAGCCTGCTCTTTGTTCTTGCTCACAATTTTATAGTGAAAGATGAGAAAGAAGTTGGAAAGCTTAAGATTTGTTTTTGACAGCTTTGTCAAATGTCTCACCATATTAACATTAATGTGATGCCTTAGTTTCTCAGGAATCTTTTGTAAATGAGTTATTATTTCAGTTAATATACATATATGTTTCCCAAATATGGCATTTATAACAGTTATTCAGTTGTAACGTTATCATTCTGTGAAATATATGATGTTCCACATGCCAGTCCAAATAGGTCTTCTGCAGTCAATCAGAGACTAGAACTGTGCATTTTGGTGTAAATTCTCAACTGATACATTATAAAGTTGGTAAGTTTCCAGTCAGATTGATGTTTTTGCTAACCCAAGATAATTGGCTATGTAATCCCAACTTGAATTATTATTTTTTTTCCTGCGCTACTTGTGTATAATTTCTTTATCCAGAGGAATCAACTCTCAAGTTTTTCAAATGATTTCAAGTTGATATTTTGTGGGAGTAGACCAAAAAATCAGTGTTGCTTTCTGAGAAGGACTAGACCTTCTGTCGGTTCTCACACTAGAAACCAAATTTACTTGGGTTGATGCATGTTCTTGTGGACCAGAACATCATATCCCATATAGTGTCTTTATTTTCCATGGCATCTATGTCACTGTTCAGCTAATCAAACTCTAATTATCTTCTCTGCATTAGCGTACGTGTTGGGTTAAAAGGCGCTGCCATACGGTTGGCCCTCTTGCTTCTCGACCGGAAAGATTTTCTCTAGAATTTTCCTTTTTTAATCATGGTTATTTAATGAAGAATATTTAATTCCACCTTTTACATGGAAGACGTATATCTTGTTTTTTAAAGAAAAAATTATCATTTAATAACTTTATTTTTTTATCAAATAAAAAAAAAAAAACAGGTCTATCTCTAACTGAATTGGACTTAGACTAATTTGTTTCAATTAAAATTAATTCAATCTAAACTACATGTATTTCATAGTTGACTAATTTATTTTTTTTAAAGAAAAAAAAACGAATTTAGTGGAAAGATCCAAATTCAACTTAAAGTACGAGCATATGGAAAAAATAACTTATTCCTAAATTAATGTACAAGAAGGCAACAATAAATTTGGTTATGAAGATCAAACGGTCCTCCATTGTTTCGGCCTTGATCAATGTGCATCAGGGATAGCCCGTGATGATAACGGGATAAATCCACCTGTACAAATAAATATCTAAGGAGGTTCCACGTCAGCGTTCACTTTTTGGTATCTTTTTCAAGCAAAGTTTGATATAAAGTGAAGGCCGAGAATGTGAGTTTGGAGTGCGTTCGAGTTTCCATCAGTGGCTCTCAGTTACAGATAAGACCAGGTTCTTCCTCTCATCTCTTCTCCAAGCTTCGCTTTTATCCTTCTCTTTCTGAATTCTTCTTCGTATTTCTATTATCCATAAACATTCATTAATCTTATTTTCTTATTCTGTGTCTGTGTTTGCTTCAATGAATTTTCATTTTTCAAATTTTACGATGTAATTACAATTATGTGAAGTTCATTATTCTGAATTCCTCTTCACTTATAATTTTTTTTTTTTTTTTTTTTTTTTTAAAGATTTTATTTGCTGAAGAAAAGTNAGTTCATTATTCTGAATTCCTCTTCACTTATAATTTTTTTTTTTTTTTTTTTTTTTTAAAGATTTTATTTGCTGAAGAAAAGTTATATCTATTTACTCGGGTAAGGTGGTAAGCCTGAGTAAAGGCTCTCATTTTCATGGTGATAATTGACATTTGTGCTCGACAATACTTAATACGTGGTCTTCATGCAAGACATATCACAACTAGAAAATTGGATAAATTTTTACTCCCCTGAGGTTTATCCTAATTACAAAGGAGCTCTCTTAGACTTAGTTTGTAACAACATTTGAACGTTTATGATTTATTTTTCAAACTTTTAGGAAGCCTTTTGATGATTTTCTGGAGAGGTTTGGGATTATTATTTTTTCGGGAAAAAAAAGCCTAAATTGAGAAGTTTTAACTATTTTTTATCCTAATTAAATGTCGAGTCATTGAGTAAAGTATTTGATTTGTGTAGCGGTTATAAAAATAAGAAGATTTGGTTAAAGGACTCCAAACATACCAAAATTTGTCTATATTTGTTTTTTCCCAAAATCTTTTGAGAAATTGATAACTAAAAGATACATCATATTTTAGCAAACCTAGAGGTTAAAATGAAAACTTTTAAAATCTTTTGATAATTCATTGATATCCTCCCAAGCTGTTTGTCCAAAGACGGAAAGACAGGTCAAATTTTCACATGTTTTTGTCAAAGTTTCTGAACATTGTATGCAATTGCTACTTAGGTACATTTTGAGTTTGGATAGCTTGTTGATTGGACTTTGATCTTCATACGTTGCTATTTGTTAGCTTGATCTAGAGATGGCTTCAGTTCATACAACAATGACGACAATCGTGTGCAAGAATGCCAACCACGGTGCTCCTGCCAAGTTTCCAAGCACTTCCTTCTTGCCTGGGTTTGATATGGTTGGCCGAGTTTCAAGTGCCTGTAAGAAGGAAATGTGCCCTTCTTCCATGTCCTCAGGCCCTCGTGCCACATTGACGTTTGATCCCCCAACAACCAATGCCCAGAGAATCAAACAAGGAAAGCATACTGTTGATCCCGCTTCTCCTGATTTTCTTCCTCTTCCATCCTTTGAACAATGTTTTCCCAAGAGCTCCAAGGAATATAGGTGCATCTTACTCCTTCAGTTTCTGCTTTATGTATTTGTAGCACATTTCAATATCTCATTTCACGATTGTATACTATTTTTTTCTTCCTGCTTGGAATTTTATGGGCTTCATGCACAGTTAAATAATATGTTTGCAAAGATTTGATGCATTATCTGCCTCACAGTGAAATTACTCATGAACAATCTGGCCATGTGCTCAAAGTTCCCTTTCGAAGGGTTCACTTGAGTGGGAATGAACCGGCTTTCGACACCTATGACACCAGTGGTCCTCAAAATATTAGTCCACGCATTGGTATGGACCTCAAGCTTATCTTTTCTTATTTTTTTTCTTTCATTTAGTTGAAAGCAATTTAAACTGCTTTCTAAAAGTTCCTTATTTCATAATTGTTCATCCTCTGTATTGTGACTGTTGCTTATTTTATAAATTATTTTAACTAATTTGATGCATGATATTGTTAAACAGGACTTCCTAAACTGCGGAAAGACTGGATTGACAGGCGAGAGAAGTTAGGAGGACCAAGATACACCCAAATGTACTATGCCAAGCAAGGAATTATAACCGAGGAAATGTTGTATTGTGCCACTCGTGAGAAGCTTGACCCAGAATTTGTGAGGTCAGAGGTTGCTCGCGGTCGAGCAATTATCCCTTCCAACAAGAAACACTTAGAGCTGGAACCAATGATAGTTGGAAGAAACTTTTTGGTCAAAGTTAATGCAAATATTGGAAATTCAGCCGTTGCAAGCTCTATTGAGGAAGAAGTTTATAAGGTTCAATGGGCGACTATATGGGGTGCCGACACTGTTATGGATCTGTCTACAGGTCGCCACATTCATGAGACCCGTGAGTGGATCCTACGCAACTCAGCTGTGCCAGTGGGGACTGTTCCCATCTATCAAGCACTTGAAAAAGTGAATGGTATTGCTGAAAATCTTAGCTGGGAAGTATTCAGAGATACTCTCATTGAACAAGCTGAGCAGGGGGTAGATTACTTCACAATTCATGCTGGAGTTCTGCTGCGATACATCCCTTTAACAGCCAAACGCATGACAGGAATCGTTTCCCGTGGAGGATCTATTCATGCAAAGTGGTGCTTAGCTTATCACAAGGAAAACTTTGCTTATGACCACTGGGATGAAATACTTGATATTTGTAATCAATATGACGTGGCTCTATCAATTGGTGATGGGCTGAGACCTGGTTCCATATATGATGCCAATGACACTGCCCAGTTTGCTGAGCTTTTAACTCAAGGGGAACTCACCCGTAGAGCATGGGAAAAGGATGTACAGGTAATACTATAGCAGTGTCTATATAGGATCCTTATGCATCAAGTAACATCATGTCTGTTGAACCAGTTTCAGTGTTTTTATTAGTATTATCTCTTTGTAATTGTTTCTGATTTATCATAGTGATCTGCAATCTAATGCTGTGCACTTTCAGGTGATGAATGAAGGGCCTGGACATATTCCAATGCACAAAATCCCCGAAAACATGCAAAAGCAGCTGGAGTGGTGCAATGAAGCACCTTTCTACACACTTGGGCCATTAACAACAGACATAGCTCCTGGTTATGACCACATTACCTCTGCCATTGGTGCTGCTAACATTGGGGCTCTTGGCACCGCACTTCTCTGTTATGTAACACCAAAGGAACACCTTGGATTGCCAAATAGGGATGATGTGAAGGCTGGGGTTATAGCATATAAGATATCTGCTCATGCAGCTGATTTAGCCAAAGGTCATCCACATGCTCAGGCCTGGGATGATGCATTAAGCAAGGCAAGATTTGAATTCCGATGGATGGACCAATTTGCTTTATCATTGGACCCCATGACTGCAATGTCCTTCCATGATGAAACCCTGCCATCAGAAGGTGCAAAAGTGGCACATTTTTGCTCTATGTGTGGGCCTAAATTCTGCTCTATGAAGATAACAGAGGATGTGCGGAAGTATGCTGAGGAGCATGGTTATGGGAATGCTGAGGAAGCTGTGCAGCATGGTATGGATGCAATGAGTGCTCGGTTCCTGGCTGCCAAAAAAACTGTTAGTGGGGAACAACATGGTGAAGTTGGTGGAGAAATCTATTTGCCAGAAAGTTATATTAAGCCCTGAGAGGTGGAGGTCAGTATTCTGGAATTTTCTTTTTCTTACTAGTATGGTAGACAGAACAAGTTGTCTGAAATGTGCACACGGGTAAAGGCCTAAGGTCTTGGTCCACTAATCCAGTGTAGAATTACTTTACCAAACATGAATGTACCCAAACAAAAGTTTATACTTTGGGGAAAATTTGAAATCCTATTAGCTTCCCGATTCTTAATCTTAAGTAGTTGCTAACAAGAAACGCTGAATGAAGCTACTTTCTTAGAAGATAAAACAGTTTTAACATGCTCTAGAAAATCAAAATTAACAGTGAGTATAAACTAACAATTACATTAGTACTGAGATTATAATGAAGGTCTGGAATATGTAAGTGCTCGTACTTACTGTTGTACAAAATGTAAACACAGTTGGTCAATTTCATTAATCCATTGACAAGTGAATACCATATGTTTTTTTATAGGATTTAATAAGAATACTTCTCACTCAAAACGCTATTACATTAACGTTGTATGTAATTGATCTCTGTACTATTGCTGACATATGATGTTGTTTTTCTCATAAATCACCTGTTGTTGGTTTCTTCAATCATATGCGAAGTAAGTTGTTGGTCCTTTCATGCAGGAACATATAGCAAGAACTGTTTCAAATTCACCGGCGCCCCCAAATGCTTGATCCGCTTGTCCCTCTTAATAAGAGTTAGTCTTTACTATCAGGCTGTAGGTGAGTGCTTAGTTTAGTTTGTTAAGAAACTTTTAAGACATATATCTTTGTTCTGCTTTTCTCCGTGAGCTTCCGTAATAAAAAAAAGTTTCTGCTGCATATTCTATCTACCGCATATTTATGTTTTGGCCTTGCGATTGACATAAGAAACGCACCAGGGGTGCCTGTATTTGCTTTAGCGCTGGCCGATTGGCTAAGATGCTGGCAGATCAGGCTGAGAAAGTCCCTTTGGACCTGAACAGGATAATGCCTGCGTAGGGAGTGTGCATTTTCTTTTTCATTTTTTGTGTTGGAACAGGGAGGGAGGTTCCATTAATGGTTCGGGCTAGATGATCCATGTGGGATCCGGCAGATTCAACTTCATGTTCAGGTTTTGTCACTCCAGCGGCTAGCATGTAAGCCAGAAACAAGCAAACTAACAAGTCTTCTATGCATCCAAGATTTTTAAAGGAAAAAAAAAGTTACAAACCATTTATTTATCTACACTACAAGAATAAATAAATAAAATAAAATGGAAAAACGGTTTAAGAATGAATGAGACCAACAGGTCTTTAGAGAGGGATGTATGAAACTTCAGCTTAAAGCTTGAACCATTTCCCCTTTTGGTTGATGAAAAACAAAACCCTTTTGACACTCAACATCGTCTTGGCATAATTAATCCTGTGAGCACCAATGAAGGAGATTCCGTTAAGAATTAGCTGAAGCTGCTGTACGATAGAATTATTAATTAATGGTGGATCTCTTGTACTTTCTTTTTTCCTTTTGGGGACTTAATTTTGACATAAAAAATAAGAGATTAACATGAATAAATTAACTTTCGGTTCTCTGCTTCTGGTGATGCATTAGTCAATACTAAGAACCACACGAGCATAACATCATTAAGCATGACAGAACCATAGTCTGCCAAAAGTTAACATAAGTAACAAACTAATTGGCTGTGGATGAACTACTAGGTAGATACATTTATCATACATTAAAAACAAACAGGTATTCAATCGATACAAAAAATGATTCACAATACCAAAACCAGGCCCGATGGCTGCAGCCCGCGAAACTACACAATTGTTAGCAGTTAGGCAGGCAGAAAACCTCACTAGAAGCAAGCGGGTACTGATAAAATGAATCCTAGGTCAATCATAAGCAAAGCTTGCCACAAGACTCATCGCCATCATTCTTTTGCAGCTGAATCCTCATCCGTCTCAGTCCCTGCATCCCAAATTAAAGAAGAAAACGTATTAACTACAAAGAAAATTCTTTAAGTAAGTCCTTCCTGTTCCAAATATCTTTTCCATTGAACATCCAAAAAAGAAAAAAGAAAAACGGGAGGTAAAACACAACATATGTGTCAAACACCTATTTTTTATGTCTAAGCAAGAATCTGAGTTATCAAACAAGGTATCGAACTCTCGATAGTGTACTATAGTGTTTTAGTACAGCTCAACACACTAGTAACACATTACTAGACAACCAATTAAGTATCAAAGCAATGCATTGAGCTTGACAATCCTACTCAACAGCTCGACAACCGACAATTAGTTAGGACATAGAAGAATAAAATTTAACTAAAACACAGAACAGTTCTCTCAACTTGAATATTTTTTATATTTTTCCAAAACAACATCACATTTTGCCAAGAAAACATTAAAACAATGCAAATCGCAGGTTTGGAGGACAAAGTACAGCAAGACCATCACCAATCTATGGTTGCATTAAGCTATTAAACACAAACAAAATTTTGAAAAACTAGAAGCCACAACCAAGATACTACAAACTCTCAAAACAATTTGATTTTATTTTTCATATAGATGATCGTGATATTAAAAAAAAAAGAGTAAAAATTTGAAACATACAATGAAACCAACAAAAGACTAACCTTCGTTATCATCATCATCTTCTTCTTCTTCATACGCGACCCCATACCTTCCGTTCAAGAAATCAACCGCGGCAGGCGTCAGCACCAACGTCTCCGCATCCAAAATATCAAACAAATTCAACGTCCTCGGCGTGAGCATCTTCAACGTCCCGATATTCCGGCTCGATTTCTCCACATTTTCACTCACCTCCATCATCACAAACGTCGACTTCACCTTCGGGTCCAGGCCCCACCTCTTCATCGCCTCGATGAAGTCCTTCGTCTTCGGCTTCTCAAACTTCTCATTAAACTCCTCCACCACAATCGTGCTCTCCGCCGCACTCGCTATCGCCGTCGATATGGCCAACCGCTTCTCCTTCTTGTTGATCTTAATCGACCAATCCCTCGGCTTTGGCCCAAAAATCACGCCACCGCCGGGGCGGAGCGGGGTCCTTATCGACCCAAGGCGGGCCCGTCCGGTTTTCTTCTGGGAGTAGGGTTTCCTCCCTCCTCCTCTAACTTCGGCGCGTGTGAGAGTAGAGGCGGTGCCACGGCGCTTGTTTTGCAAGTCGGTGATGATGCCGCGGTGGACCACGGCACGCGCGGTCTCGGGTGGGGCCGATTTAAGGTCGAGGTAAGTTTCTCCGACTTTTTCGCCGATGAAGGATAGGATGGGAAGCGTGGCGAGCTGGGAGGAGACGACAAGAGGTTTAAAGCAGGAAGTTTTGAGAGAATTTGATGGACGGGTAATGGAGATGAGAGCGGAGGGCTTGGAGGATTTGTGGGAAGAAGAGAAGAAGAGTGAAGAGGAGAAGAAGGAGAGAGAAGTGGAGGCAGCCATTGGTGATTGGGGACTGAGAAAAGCAGCTTCCACTTTTAAGTTTCGTTATCCGGATTGGGGCTGCTCTGTGAGTGAAAACTGGAGGGATATGGTCTTGAAACGTCGTCGTTCCATTCAGGTGTTTCCACGGTTAAATAATTTATAAAAATGAGTAATTATCATTGACCACCCTACCTTTTCCACTTTTTTCACTCATATAACGTTTACCCTTTTTCTCTTCTTTAATTCTTAAGTTTTAAAAAAATCTTTTCTCAAATCCTTGTTTAAAAATTTTATTAATTAACATCTATTAACTTTCATATTCCAATAAATTTATCATTTTACCCTTACTAAGACATAAAAAATAACTAATTTTTTAAGGATACTATTAAGTTAAATGATCAAATTATCCTTGAAATAAATACCAATATATGTTAATATTATCCATGAAAAAGTAATTTTAATATGTGTTAATATGTGTTAAGGTAATTTGATAATTTAATTTAATATTATCTTTTAAAAATTAAGTTATTTTTTTATATATGTTAGTAAGGATAAAATAATAAATTTATTGAAATATAGAGGTTAATGGATGTTAACTAATAGAATTTTTATCTGGAGGACTTGAAAGAGATTTTTTTAAAACTTAAGGATGAGAGAAGAGAAAAAAGACAAACGTTCCATATGAGTGAAAAAAGAGGAAAAGGTAGGGGAGGTCAATGATAATTACTCTTATAAAAATATAATAATAACCCCATAATTTTGATATATAAGAGATTTAATTTATTTTTTTTATTACTTAAACAAATTGTGGTTAAAATAACTTTATCTAGACATTTAAGCAAGTAAAGATTTTGAGCAATATATATAAGTAAGTTTTTTTCAAGCTTGATTATATTATTGATAGGTATATTTTATCTCTATTTTTTTGTTTAGCGTTTTGAAACGCAGCCGTTCTACTGAAGGATTCACTTCACTCTTTCGTTGGTCCCACACACACCTTGCCCTTCCGTGTCCGCGCGTCCGAACTGAATATAAATAAATCTATCAACCTCTCTCTTTCCTTATTGAGCTCTTTTTTAAATTAAAAAATATATATATATATTTATTCACACGGTGCACTTTAGCAGTGACCGCCGCCTCCAAGCTCATCTCTCAGCTGATGGCCTCGTCAAATCACCCTCTCGATCTCGAGATCACGATAATCTGCGCAAAACACCTGAAAAACGTCAACTGGCGGAACGGCGATCTGAAGCCCTACGTGGTTTTCTACCTCGAGTCGGATTACCGACTCGCCACTCACGCGGATGACTCCGGCTCCACTCGCCCCGTTTGGAACGAGCGATTCACGCTCCTTGTAACTAGGCCGCTCCGCGAGACGATACTTACGCTCGAGATCTTCCACTCCAAAGTCTCCGAGACTTCCAAACCACTCGTCGGTTCAGTCAAGTTTCCGCTTGCTCACCTGGTCGACTCGGACGATCCGACTCAGTCAGTTCGCAACCTCGAGCTTCTTCGCCCCTCCGGTCGCCCGCAAGGTAAAATTCGCGTGAAGCTGGCGGTCAAAGAACGGGCTTTGCCTCCTCCAAGTCAAGATTACCAAAATACCCCTGATTATAGTCATTATTACTATACTGCCCCTCCCCCTCCCCCTCCCCCTCTGCCGTCTCCAGCTCGCGATTACGGCTACTACTCGGGATATTACTCTCCCCAACCGCCACTGGCGCCGCTGCCGCCGCGACCTTTTTACAACAGAGCGTCCAATTACAGCTTCCCGAGTGCTGCGAGTGTCCCCTCGGCGCCGGTTGATTTTTCTCCGTCAATCGATCACAAGCAGCCGCCTTTACCTCCTCCTCGGTCCCATTACGGGGTGCCGCCTAGTGTCAGTGGGCCGTCCGCTCCTGTCGATTACTCACCCTACGATCAGAAGCTCCAGAAGCAGATGGGTGGGTTGAGTTTAGAAGAAGAGGTTAACAAGAAGGAGAAGGAGCAAAGGGCTGAGAGTGAAATTGCGGCAAGGGAAGGCTACAGTTACAGCGATTACCGCCATGATTATTGAAGTAACAAAAGCTTGAAATTTGATGTGAGAGGAAGGTAAAAGTTAATAAATTTATAATTGAATGTTTAAGGTTGGTTTGTGGCTGTGTTGCAGAATATACTTGTAAATATTTATATATGTTTGTGTTCTTTTAAATGTTACTTTCATGATAAGAGCATTGGGTTTTCATATGCAAGAGCTTTACTTGATCTTTTTGTTAAATTGTGTTCGGCTTTTATGATTGGTTTGTCTGGTTTCTTCTTGTGACTTGTTGTTTTGAAGCCCTTGTGTTTGATAGTTACAAATATGTTATATTTGGTGATGGGTTAGTCCAGTAATCAGATTTTTTATTTGCTTCCACAAGATATTGTGTTTGATTTCTCAGAGCCATCGACCTGCAGAAAAGCGCCGAGATTGTAGGATTAGAGTAGTGCTAGAGTTACAAATTCTTTGTACAAACTCAACCGTAAAAACTGCATGATTGATTGAGAATGAGTTTTTAGGGTTGAATTTGTACCAAAAGTTTGCAAGTGTAGTGTTATTGGTACGATCATGCGGGAGCCCAATTTTACGTCAATTCTGCTAGGCCGGTTGGAGGAGGAGCATGCTCATGATTTGATCATGTGAATTGGCTTGAAATTGAGCTCTGACTTAACTATGTTTTGATGTTATTGTGTATATTGATGATGCCTACGTGGTTTAGAATTTTAAAAGATATGATTTTCACGTTCACCTGTTTTCATTAGATCAAGGTTAGCCATATCTAGCTTTGTAAAAATCAAAGATATCAACCTTGTTTCTAGCTTGATGAAAGATGGCATAAAGATGAATTACCTCTCTTTCTCTTCAAGTCTTATCAATTTCCATCATTTGTTCTCTGGTTTCTTAAAATTTTCATTTTTTCATATTCTGCATTAGTCTTGCTGTCTAAATATTGTGCCTTTTTTTTTTTTTTTAAAAAAGTTGACATATATGAGAAACTTGCATTCGAGAGTGGGGTGGTTGTGTTGGTATTGCAGATACTATTCCTGGTTCCACTATTGCAAAGGCATAATCAAAACTTTTCCAGCCTCATCAATTATTGAGTTTCTATGACATGGCATGTTTCTTTCTAATTATATAGATTTTCTTGACAAAGCTAGGGAGTAAAATTGAGAATTATGAATCACGAAAAAGTTGACCTATAAGAAGCTGATATCCTCTCTTTTCCCCCATCTTGTCGAAAACTGGTAAAATGCTTAATGAAATCATCTTGTCATCTTCTAATAGGGTATGGCAGTTCAGCCATGTAAAATGGTGGACCTCATTTTTTTTTTCTTTTCTCTTGTTAACATGAATATGAACTGAATGTGCCGGGTGGTAATGGTTGATTTCGCTTCTGGTTTAGTGAATACGTTATTCAGTCTTGCTAGTTTTTCAAAAGCCTCCTGGTTAGGCAATAGCAGTTAGACGTTGCTAAAAGAATGTTGCAATGAATAGGCTTAATCGCATATGCATGTTAGTATTTTGATATCATGAAGTTGAAGGAAACAGAAAGTGGAGTGTCAAAGGGCAAGTATTAAATCTGAATACAGAGCATCGGCCTGGCCCTTGCGAGTGCTAATTAACCGAGTCAGGTATCTTCTCGCTCTAAAGAGCTACACATCAATATGGTGAGAGACTACCAATTGATTTGTGTAGAGGGTGAAATTTAGTTTGAAGATTGTTACTCTATGCAAAATTAAATACAACCAAACTTACTAGGAAGTCAATAAAGGCTGCTGCTTATTGGATATGAATGCTTCACTGAACTAAGAAGTGGGGATCACATCCTTATTAATTGAGTCACCGAAGTTCTCTGAGAGAATTACCACCGAGTACTTACCCAGAAGCCTTATTTCGGAAGCTTATAAATTAACTTATATATTCTGAGTGGCTAATAAAGTACTTCGTAATGTAAGGCAATGACACGGATTTTGGAGAATTAGCTGATGCCTTTTTACTGTGTATGAGGAGGTTTTGTGTTGGGCATTTGTTACCAATTTTCCTTCTTTTATACTTCCTATTCTGAAGTAAGTATTTCCTGATAGCTATATTTTGACCTCTCCCCAAAATCATAACCATATTCTCCTTCCTTACTTTGAGTTTTGGAAAACTCTATATTATGGAATAATTTATTGCCGCCTAAAATTAGAAGGATGGTTGACAGTGCTGATGGAGATGGTCGAAAATAGGAAAGCAACCATGCAAGTGTAGTGGTCATAACAAGGCATCTTGTCCTTCAGCTTCTACAAGTTAGAAAAGGGCCAACTCCAACGTATGACTAGCCGGGTATTGGTCATGAGTTGAGTTATAGTAAAGCAAAGCGTGGTCTATGACTACGAGGAAACGCGTTAACGTTCTGGCATGCATGTGGCAAAACTTTTCTGTAAACTAAGAACTCTCCGCGCGCAACTGTAAAGTTCCTTGGAAGATTAATGAGAAGTTCTGAAAATAACGAAATCGCCTTGAGAGTTGTACTAATCAGCTACCAATTAAGTTCAGTTTTGGAGCTCTCTTTGTCCGTTTTTATTAACTAGAATTCCATTGTCTCATCGGATCTTGAGCCTCTCATCTTAAAAATATCTTGTACCGTGATACGATTGAACCATTTTTGACCCTTCAAAACCAACAATCTTGCTTCTTTTCCTTAGATATGTCTCCATAAATGTATTCAAGTATCAATCGGATACGTGACTCATCATCTTCTGATCATAATCCATTAACAAAACTTGTTCCACTTTTAATTGTGTCAAACTATGCTTGCCATGGGAAGGTGCAATTAGTTTGTGATGAACTAATGGCTTGTTCAGGCAGCTTTAACACCACCATGTAAATGAGCAGGTCCTACCCCGTTAACATTTTTTTTAAGGAAACGTGATGAAGGCACCAAGAACAAGGTTGTGCCTTCATTAAACTTTGCAACTCGTACCCAATTTGTTGAATCAAATTGAATTGTGCTACCATCGAAGTTTGCAACACTTAACACAATTTGTTGAATCAAAATGAAAAGCCTCATCACAATACTTTGCGAGCATATCCAAATCTTTCCTTAACAATTAACTACTTCAGGGAGCTTAGGTCTTATCCCTTTCCTAGTAAGGACGCAATATGTACCACCCTTAGCAATAATGCCATTGCCATGTGCAATCATTATTTATTTCAAACTCTACAACCTTTCACTTATAGTTTGCTATCAACAACTTAGGAATGATTTCCCTTTTTCACAATGAACCGTCAACTCTTTCTCACCGATGACTGCCCTTCCGAAGTGAACTATAACTTCTTTTCCAATCAGACTTTTTCAACTTTTGAAATGATTATTTTCAGTAGTTTTGAGTTGTATTCTCATTGGAATGATCTTCTTCTACTCTCAAAATTGATTCAAGATATATATGAGACTCTTCTTTTTCTATTTTTCAACTTAAATCAAGACATATCTGAGACAGTTTTTTCTTCCTCGACCCATTTGTAGGTCTTCATCAAGACTGTCATGTCTCGTTCGCTGATATTGCATAATCAACTTTCTAAAAAATAGAGAGTTTTACAACTTAGTTGATATAAAACTGAGCTTTTAAACCTTTCTCCTATCATCCACAAAGATTTTTCTTTCTTCTTGTGTTAGGTCTGCTTGATTTGTTGGTACATCCAAATCTTAATCTATAACCTCCAAAATGCCTTCATATTCAAACCATAGTTGCATTTGAACTTTATAAAATTGAAAATTATTTCCATTGAATTTGAAAAATTCTAGCAAATCCATTTCCAACCGCTCAATAATTTTACTGACTCGATTTCTTATGTTATTTGACTTCTTTATGAAGTTGAAAAAAAAAAAATCCCTGCATGTTTTTATATTGAGAATCAGATCTAGTTTATGAGAGAAAGTTAGATAGAATACATACCTACATAATGAAAAATAAGTGAGTTATTTAAACACAAGTATTGAGAGGCATCAAACTGCATAAAATTTTAAATTTTATTATGTACTCTTATTTTTGTGTTAATTAGTGGATTTCTCTCTATTTTATAAATGTAGACAAATTTTGACAAATCATAGTTAATTATAGACTCTTTTGTGGTATAATTTATTTTATAGATTTTAATCTTAGATACCTTAAATATGCTTCCGTGTAATTTTTCCAACAAAAGAAAATGAAGGGATGAAAACTTAATTTACTTATTAAGGTTTGAACAGTTAACATGAATCTGAGTAATGTTCTTAGAGATGAGGATTCCCCTCTTGATGTTAGTTTGATGTTTATTCAAGCATCGACAACAATAAACTAGTATGTAACATGATTACATGAAACAAACTTAATAAATGGAAGTGAACAAATCGACTGAATTAATAAACTAGAAGTGCAATGATTAGAAGACATATTTATTAAAATTAAAATTCTAAAGATTAATATGTATAATTATTTGGTAAAAATATATCAACGGACAATTCTTGATTGATCTATTTATATGAGACAAACATATTATATCAATATATTAAAAATAGTATGTCCGAATACTAATATATTATTATTAAAGATAATTAAATTTGTTTTTTTTTTTTAGTTTTTCTTGGTTGTCTCGAGTTTGTTGACATTTTATATTTCAATTTTGTATTTCAAATTGACGTGATATCAAATAAATAATAAGATAAATATTTAAAAATTGAAATAATAAATATTAATTTATTTAATTTATTATTTATTTAATATCACGTCCACTTAAAATATAAAGTTGGATACTCAAACCATTATCATTATAAAATCATTTACAAGTTGTTTTTGTAAGGAAACATGATTCACGCTCTAGCAAACGACAAGTTGATAATCTCAATAAGTGGACTTGGAAAGGGCGAGTAAAGTTCCATGGCGAAGGAAATTGTTAGGTGGTATGACTAGTAGAATATTGGTCATAGGGGTGGACCCAAGAATAAAACTTAAGAGGGTCAAATATTAAAGTAATAATTAACATACATATAAATAAAAATAAATATAAATATTTGTATTAATAAAATTCTCATTAACTAATACATTTGTAATTGTCTACGACGAGATTTCATCTTTTGAAAATATTGTATAATGACTTCATTATCAATACTATCAAATATATCATTCTCTATATACACAGCTAAGCTATCATTCAACCATTGATCACTTATTTTATTTCGTAAACGATTCTTTACAATATTTATTGTTGAAAATGCTCTCTCTACACTAGTAATGACAACCGGTAAAATCAATGCTCTCTCTACACTAGTAATGGCAACCGGTAAAATCAATACTAATTTTATCAACAGATACACTAGCAGTGTCATCTATCACTCTTGCAAGAACTCTAATCACATTTAATTTTATAAATTTGACGTTAAAGCGTACACCTAAAATGTAGATATCAAATTGAGAATTAAGTGCCATGAGTTCTAAGTTAGAAAAATCTTCTGGATAAAGTTTAGAAAGGTGCATCAATTTTTGTTTATCAAAAGCAACAAAATTTTTATTTAGATATAAGCATGCCAAACAAATAAATAATAGTGTTTACCTTATTGAAATGATTGTTCAACTCTTGAAGCTGCATATCTAAGACGCTATAAAATACTTCAATGCGGTAATGATACACGTTTGTGATACTTTTAGTCTTCCGTTGTGATTACCTTTGAATAAAAAATTTATCATTCATATTTAGAATATTAATGTCATGTTTGGCACAAAAAGAACAAACTTTGCTAAGTAAATTCTCTCATTTACTATCCCTCATCAGTTTTAAAGCTTACTTATATGCTTCAACCAAATTTATAACATTTATAATATCTTGACCTTTTCTTGTAGTACTTGAGAAAATTCATTTACAAAGTTAAGTATATCTTTCATCATAAATAAACTAAAGACGAAATCAATTTCAAAAGATTGTTTAAAATTTTTGCTCGGAGTTTGTAGATTGTTTAAAATTTTTGTTTGGAGTTTGTTTCATATTTTATCATAAATTCAAGAACATCGATAATGAATGAGAACAATAAAATTATACTCATTAATGTATCATAATATAAATACATGAATCATCGGCATGTTTCAGATTTATTTGTTGGTTGAGGCCCTTTTTAGAGTAACCCAATTATTAATGCACACACCAGCTAGTGTCCCTTCCGTTTGCAAATTTAATTATGGTGTTCGCACACCAAATATGCATTAAAGTCTTTTCATTGGATCTGAAGCTGTAACACTGTCTAAGAAACCAAAAGCAATTGTTGTGTTTTTTATTGCAACTTTAAATCTTTTTTTCTTTTCTTTTTTATTTTTAATTTCGGTGCATATAAAGACAAACTCAACTCTACCATTTCCCAGAATTGTACAAGAAATGACAGGTCGGCTTGCCTTTTCAACGTTCTTCTTGTTTCTGTGTTTTTGCTTCGCTCTTTCTGTCATGGTAGTAACTCAAATAAGTAAGCACCCTTTAGTCCTGTCTTGTTTGTTTTTGCTTCAAAGATTCGTTCTTTCAGTCTGCTTTTTATTTTTTGTTTTTTGGCTCTTACTTTCTTCTGTCAATTTTCAGGATTAGGTAAACAACTGATGAAGACTTCCAACTTCGAAGATTCTACTGTTCATTTATAGGTGCTTTTTTTAAAAAAAATATATAAAATGAAAGCCAAGCGGGGTCATTTGATCCCACCTGACCCCATATGGATCCGCCCCTGATTGGTCATGAGTTGAATTTACTGGAGCAAAGCGTAGTCTATGATGACAAGGAAACTTGTTAACCGAGGAAACGCGTTAACATTCTTTCATGCACGTGGCAAAAACTTTACTGCAAACGAAGAACTCTCCGCGTGTAACTGTAAAGTTCCTTGGAAGATTAAAGAAAAGTTCTGAAAATAACGAAATGCCTTAGAAGTCAGCAACCAATTAAGTGCAGTATTTGAAGCTCTCTTTGTCCGTTTTGATTAACTATAATTTCATTGTCTCATCGATCTTGAGCCTCCCATCTGAGTAACATATTTTACTATGATATGTGTGAACCATTTTTTACCCTTCAAAACCAACAATCTCGTTTCTTTTCCTTAGATATGTTTCCATGGATGTATTCAAGTATCAACTGAATACATATTCATCATCTTCTGATCATAATCTATTCACAAAACTTGCTCCACTTTTAATCGTGTCAAACTATCTTGCCATGGGAAGCTGAAATGAGTTAGTTTTCATTAGTTTGTGATCAACTAATGGGTTGTTGAGGCAGCATTGAAACACCACCATGTGCCTACCCCATTAAAAAAGATTGTGAGGAAACATGAGAAAGGCACCAAGAACAAGGTTGTGTCATCATTAAACTTTACAACTCATACCCAATTTGTTGAATCAAACTGGATTGTGCTACCATTGAAGTTTGCAACACGTATACAATTTGTTGAGTTAAAATGAATAGCCTCATGATAGTAATTTGCGAGCATATCCAAATCTCTCCTATCTAAACAATTAACAATCCAGGGAGGTTAGGTTGAATCCATTTCCTTGTAAGGACGCTAGGGGCAGATCCAGGGACAGATCCATGAATGAAACTTAAGAGGATTAAAAATTAAAGTAATAATTAATATAAATATAAATTAAAATAAACATAAATATTTGTATTAATTGTTAATTAATATATTTATAATTGTCTCATCTTTTAAAAATATTATATAATAATTATATTATCAATAAAATTAAATACATCATTCTCTATACACACACCTAAACTGTTATTCAACCATTTATTACTCATTCTATTTCGCAAACGATTCTTCACAATATTTGTTGTTGAAATTGTTCTTCATCAATTATAAAGCTTTCTTACATGCTTCAATCAAATTCATAGCATTTATAATATCTTGATTGTTTCTTTGTAGTGCTTGAGAAATTTTATTTGTAAAGCTATGTAAATCTTTCATCATAAATAGACTAACTACAAAATCAAATGATTGTATCAATTTTAATATATTTTTTGTATAAAATCTTTACTTGAATTTTGTACTATCTTTTATAACAATTTTAAGAACATTGATAATGGATAAGAATAACAAGATTATGCTCATCAATGTACCATAATACGAGCTCCAATGTGTATAACTAATACATTTCAAATTTGTCTCTTGATCGATGCCATTTTCAGAACAACCCACTTATTAATGCACACAGCAGATAGTGTCCCTTTCTTTTGCAAATTTAATAGCAATGTGTGTGCACCAAATATGCATTACAGTCTCTTCATTGGATCTGAAGCTATAACACTTTCCAAGAAACCAAAAACAGATGTTGTGTTTTTTTATTTATTGCTACTATAGTCTCTCTTTTTTTTTTTTTTTTTCATTTCGGTGCATGTTAAAGACAAACTCAACTCTACCCATTTCCCAGAATTGTACAAGAAATTATGGGTCGGCCTTGCCTTTTCAGGGTTCTTATTGTTTCTGTGTTTTTGCTTCTCTCTTTCTCTCATGGTACTAACTCCGCTTCAAAGATTTGTTCTTTCAATCTGCTTTTTATTTTTTTGTTTTTGGCTCTTACTTTCTTCTATCAGTTTTTAAGATTAGGTAGACAACTGATGGAGACTTCTGAGTTCCAAGATTCTACTGTTCATTTACAAGTGTTTAAAAAAAATAATAATAATAAAACCCAAGTGGACCCCACGTGGGTCCGCCCCTGAAAGACCCAATATATACCACCCTTAACAATGATGCCATGCCATACGCAATCATTATTTATTTCAAACTCTACGAACTTTCAGATATGTTTACTACCAACAACTTTGGATGACAGCCCTTTTTCACGGTAAACCATCAACTCTTTCTCGGTACTGACTTCCCTTCCAAACTCAACCATAACTTCTTTTCTAATCAGACTTTTTGAACTTTTGAAACGATTATTTTCAGTGGCTTTGAGTTGTATTCTCATTAGAATGATCTTCTTCTACTCTCAAAATTGATTCAAGACATATATAAGACTCTTCTTTTTTGTTTTCTCAACTTAAATCAAGGCATGCATATTCGAGACTCAGTTTTTTCTTTCTCAACTCATTTGTAGGTCTTCATCAAGAATGTTATGTCTCATTACTGATATTGGATAAGCAACTGTCTAAAACATAGAGAGTTTTACAAATTAGTTGATATAAAATTTTCTTTCTCAACTCATTTGTAGGTCTTCATCAAGATTGTCATGTCTCATTACTGATATTGGATAAGCAACTTTCTAAAACATAGAGAGTTTTACAAATTAGTTGATATAAAACTGAGCTTTTAAACCTTTCTTTCATCATCCACAAAGATTTTTCTTTCTTCTTGTGTTTGTTTTGCTTGTTTTGTTGGTATATCAAAATCCTAATCTATAATCTCCAAAATGCCTTCATAGTCAAACCAGAGTTGCATTTGAACTTTATAAAATTGAAAATTATTTCCACTAAATTTGAAAAATTCTAGCAAATCCGTTTCCCAATGCTCAATAATCTTACTGGCTCGATTCCTTATGTTATTTCACTTATTTATGAAGTTGAAAAAAAGATCCCTATATGTTTATATTTTGAGAATCAGTTCTGGTGTATGAGAGAAAGTTAAATAGAATATGTACTTGTATAATGAAATAAGATTGAGTTGTTTAAGCACTTACATTATGAGGGATCAGACTGAATATAATTTCAAATTTTATTATGTTCTCTTTTTTTTTTTTATTTGTTAACCAATGATTTCTTTCTATTTTATAGATATAAGTAAATTTTATAAAATCACGTAGATTATAGTCTCTTTTATGATGCGATTTATTTTTTTTAGATTTTAATGTTAGATACCTTAACTATGCTTCCCGAAATTTTTCCAACAAAAGAAAATAAAAGCGAAGAAAACTTAATATACTTATTAAGATTCGAGCTACTTAACATGAATCTGAGTAATGTTCTTTGAGGTGAAGATTCCTCTCTTGATGTTAGTTTGATGCTTATTCAAGCATAGACAATAATAAAATAGTATAGGATAATATCAAATACTATTCTTATATTTTGACATAATCTCAAACAAAAAGTAAGTTTATCATTTTTATCAACTAAACTCCTAAGGTTTGCTTTTTTTAGTCAATTGTTATTTTAACCCTTAAAAATATATATTTACCCCTGCTAAAATTTTTTTTCTTAATTTTAAAAAATTTTAAAAAATAAAAATCTAAAAAATAGAAACTTTTTTATTATGAAAGTATAATTTTTTTTATTTTTTATTTTTTATGTTAAAATTAAGGAAATAAATTTTAGTAAGAGTAAATAATAATTTTTGGAATTTAAATTAACAGTTGATTAAAAAAAATCTTACGGGTCTAATTGATGAAAATAATAAATATATTTTTTTGTTGATATTACGTCAAAATATATATAAAGGTAATATTTGATGTTGTTCCAAAATAGTATATAACATATTACTTTTTATAAAATCATTTACAAGTTGTTTTTGTCAGGAAACGTGATTCACGCTCTAGGAAACGACAAATTGAAAATCTCCACCGGAATTGGGAAGGGCGAGTGAAGTTCCATGGAGAAGGAAATTACTTGGTGGTAACATGGAGAAGGAAATTACTTGGTGGTACTGGTACCTCTGTTTTGATTGGAAGTCGATCAACTTTTGACTCGTATACATCATCATCATTGCCTCTACTTATATTAAGACGGGTCTCCTGGTGGCCACTGAAGATACAATAATTGACTAAGAAAATAAAGCATGGGAGCGAAATTGTCTGTGTTTGCTTCTTGGCTCGTCATCCAAGAGAGAGTGAACAATGTCGTTCCAGAACTATGGAGCTACATTTCGAGCTTAACTCGCTGTTTCTCCGGAGAGATCACCTTGACCATTAAAGAGTATTATGATGAGGGTTCAAACAACCATCTGTTCAAAGCGGCAGTTACATACATCGATGGTCTTGTTTTACCTAACTCCTCTGTTCTTCCCCAGCGACTCACCGTCGGCAAGTTAGAGAAGGTTAAGGACTTGATGTTTGGTCTCGAGAGTGGCTACGAGATTGTGGATACGTTTCAAGGCAAGCCTATAAAGTGGACGTACAGGAGTGCAGCAGACCCCAACACCAAAAGAGAGAAGACATGGTACGAGCTTAAATTCCACAAAAAGCACGCTGAAGTGGTTAAGAGCGAGTATCTTCCTCAAGTTGTTGATAAAGCTAAAGAATTGAAAGACAACAAGCATATGGTGAGCTTTCATACTGTTCAGAAAAACAATTGGTTACCAAATAAAGGCAGTCTTACCCATCCCATGACATTTGATAAACTCTGCTTGGATGGAGACCTGAAGGACGAAGTGATCAAGGATCTTAAAAGCTTCAAGAAGGACAAGGACTATTACCACGAAATTGGTAAAGTATGGAAACGAGGTTATTTATTATACGGTCCACCGGGAACTGGAAAGTCTAGTCTTATTGCAGCTATGGCAAATCATCTTAACTATGATATCTACAACTTGAGCTTGTCTGAAGTCCGTTCTGATTCCGCACTTGGAAAGTTGCTGCTCTTTCTGCCTAGCCGTTCCATTCTTGTAGTGGAGGACATCGACTGCGCTATCAAACTACAAAATCGCGAATCCAAGAATGAATCTGACAACATTACTCAAGACTCTGAAAAGGTAATACATGCTTTAAATTAACATCATATATATATAGCTTCTGTTCTAATTCTTGATGTTGTATTTTCGCATGTTAGAAGTTTAATTGTTATGATTAGTGAAATGGCATGAACCTTTTTTCTTCTTTTTTCCAAAATAATGTACTTGAAGCCATCTGTTTCTTTTCTTGTTTGTTGCTACTTTAAACTTTTTGTTAATGTCTTTGTTAGAGGTTACACCTTTTCGAGTTTATGTTTGGGTCCTCAATGAAGAAGGGCACTTAGATTCTAGAGAAACCTACAACAATATCTTTTGTGAAGCTTACATGATAAACCAATTCTTCCATATGCAGCAATAGTAGCTTTGTATATAAGATCTTGAAGTGAGCTTTTAGTGTATTATGCTTACGGGTATTTTTGAATATATCATCTAGTGAAACTTTGGTGCATCATGATTGCTCTCCGAGAGTGAAAGTTCATCATCTCAAGACTTCACTTTTGTAAAATAGGTGACTCTTGCTGCTCTTCTCAATATCCTTGATGGCCTATTGTCCTGCTTTGGAGATGAAAGGATCACTGTCTTCACTACTAATTATAAAGACCGACTTGACCCTGCCTTACTACGACCAGGTCGCATGGACATGCACATACAGCTCTCTTATTGCACATTCTCCACTTTCAAGCAGCTTGCAGCCAAGTACTTGAAGAATATTTCTTTTGATGATCAGTTTTCTCCTGACATTGAAAAGCTTTTTGGAAAGGTTAAAGTTTCCCCTGCTGAGGTCGCTGGTGAATTGATGAAGGTCAAACGTTCTGAGACCCCTTTAAAGGACTTCTTTAAGTTCCTTGAAGCAAAGGTTAGTTATTTAGTTACAATTTAATTAGAGTTATACATATTGCTGGTGATAATGTGTTCTGATCGGGAAGCTAGTTTGTCACCATAATATGTATAACCTTTTACTAATTTGTCTATAAATTTTTGTATACAAATTGTCGTTTCATAAAGTAATTGAAAAGTATATATACAAAATTAACTTATTTAATGAAGAGCGATGATATATCAATATTAATTCAAATATCAATTTGCTATATAGATAACATTATTCTAATATTAATACATTTTCCCATATGGCTGCTTCTGTGGCTGTGGTTATGAATTTTGATGTCTTTAACTCTGTATTAATCGTCTTTTAATTAAAATGCTTGCCTCTATTGCTTTAAATAGGAATCAAAAGAGAAGTCCACAGCTGCTCCTCCCTCAACATCAAAATTAGAAGAAGAGAATAACAACAATCCCAGCCAGAAAAATGGAAGTCAAGGCCAAGTGTTCACTGAGACAACTGATATGGGCAAAGGATCATGACCCTTCCAACCATAATGAGGTCAAGAATCCAAACACAACCTAACCTTGAAGTTGAAGCGACGCACTTAAGGCAGAGCTTGCACTTGCACCTATCATTGAAATACATTTGCCAACAGAACCTTGCAATCTCCATGCTTATGATTACTATTTGTATTCAGAGTTTGATTCGAGTAAATGTGTGATGCAGAACTACAAGTATTGTATAATTGAGAATTTTCCATCTTAATTAATATAGTTATTTTTTTTAAATTTATTTCTGAATTATAAACTAAAGCTATAAATTAATATTATTATTAGACGAAAAATTAAAAATAAATAAATTCCTTACCTCAATCGTTACAATAATTAACCTAACAAATTTAAGTTATTTAACCACTCATTAACATAGCACTTATCATAGCCATACGTTAAGCGGCTTCAACGTACACGCCACCGCCATTGCTATCCACATCCACCTGTCACCTGACGGCAAAACAATATAATAATTAAAACAATTACATATTTGATCAAATCTAAAGCCCGAGTGGAGTGTACATTGATCCAATCTCTTCTCTGCAATAAGCGAAAGATTTCAACTTTCAACGGTTAAACCATGGCGACAGAGAAGCCGAAAATCTATCACGAGAAGCAAAAATTACAATTCTGCCTTCTCCACTCCCTCAATAATCTCTTTCAGGTAATACCCATCTCTCTCTTTTCTCTGTTTCTCTTCAGCTCTTTTGTTACAGGCGCTTGCTTCCCAGAATTAGTATTAATTTTAAGAGTCTTGAATGTTGAATCTCAAACTTCAGTTCTAGTAAGCTTTTAGATTGTGCCTGAAGCAAAATTTAAGTTCAATTTTTCATTCTGTGGTAAACTAGAATCATTCAATCTCCAATTTTATTGTTTGACTTCAACTCTTAATCATAGGATAAAAAAAAATTGAGCAATTGTTTAGTTTGCTTGTCATTTAAGCTCGAAAATTTTTATGTAAGAAATCTCAAGTCAGTTGTATTATGGGTTTGTTGTTTCTTATTTTGGAGGAGATTCATGTTAGTTTGATATTAATTTGAAGTGGGTTTGTGATTGATAGTGATACTGTTTTGTGTTGCAGCAAGAAAATGCATTTACACGAGCAAGCTTGAATGAAATTGCGGAGAAACTTGTCCTTGATGATCCAAACAAGCAAACATGGACACCATTATCTGTAGTCTTCAAGCCACACCATAATAGGTTGACTGGAAACTACGATATAAATGTTCTGATCTCAGCTCTTGAAGGGAGAGGGAAGAGCGTGGTATGGCATGATCGTCGAAATGAGGCATCATTGATTGATCTTGATGGATCTGAAAATACATTGATGGGTATTGTCATTAATGTTCCTGTTACGCGATATGGTGGGCTCTGGAAGAGTAGGCATTGGGTTACACTGAGAAAGATTGATGGTGTTTGGTATAACTTGGATAGTGATTTTGATGCTCCCCAATCTTTTAAAGATAGTGAAGAGGTTAGCGAGTTCTTGGATTTCATTATTGGTCTTAGTGGGGAAGTTTTGCTTGTCAAGAATGGTAAAGACTGAGATTTGTTTTCTTCTGATTGTCAGCTGCAAATTGTAATTAGCATGCAGATATGAGGAAGGGGATTCTGTTGTTCATACTATCTATGGTTAATTTTGTTGTCCAGGCTGGTTAGAAAGGAGATTGTTGAATGAAGACTGTAGAAGAATCCCTTGCTGCACCTGTTGGACTGTGATCGTTGGTGTGAAAATGTCTTAACTGATCTAACTTATGCTAGAACGTTGCCTTATATGATGAGTATGTGAAGAATGTTAACCTGCTCATTGTAGAATATCTGGTAGTTAATCGTTTTAGAAGCTCCTTTGGTGATAATTTGTTCCATTGTTTTGGAAGATGTAAATTTAGAACTATGGTGTAAACATAACTAAATTTAATTTGAATTTGCTCTCTGTCATTGTATAGCACATGTGAAGATTTCAAAACCTAGTACTAAGATGACCGAAAAAATTCCAACAAACGATGAGTTTACATCAGTTATCATAAGAGAAGGAAATAGTCAAATAGGTTTCATATTGAGGTGTTACACTTGGGAGAAAATAGACTTTTAACCAATTACTTACAGCTTTTTGCATTGGGTGACTTTGTCTGCATATTTTGGTTGGAGAATTTTCCCCCATATGAGTGTAACCAGCTTCTTGACAATATTACTTCTGATAATAACTCCTTGCACCAACCTAAGAAGAAAGATGAATGAACTTGTCATGATTCGAATACATATTAGCTTAACATAAAATTAGCATTTTGTAAGTGAATTAGTGCAAATATTTTTGGACTGAACAATGCGAAATCCTAGGTAATAAGAAGTTTGTTGTTTTCCTAGTGGAGTGTAGATGAATCCGTGTTCCCATAATGCAACTTTTGTCTTGTCAAATCATATGTTTTTCATTCTTATATAGGCTAGCTTGTAGAGTTGTAGCCTAGCGATCTTGTCTAAGACTTCAGTGTAGGAAACTTAGCCCATCATGTCTTCAACTTGCTGGTTTTTGTAACTGTTACATATTCGTTACACCCGCCTCTGACATCTAATTTGTTTTTGGTCAAGTAACAAGATGCATACCCAAAGAGAGAAAAGGGGCAACAAAAAAGGGGGGGAAAGAGAATGAATTTTGAGATTTACATGCAAATTTTCTCTACCGCTTTCCCAAAGATAAAGAGTAAAAGGGTTTTTAGATTGACATTTATGTAAACTTTGATAACCACCGAAGCTGATTTTACCGAAAGGTTGCTACACCAAGAACCTTCTTTTACAAGGAAAAGATCCAACTTAGGAAAGGATAGATATTGATATCATGATTCACATTAAATCAGTTCACTCTCTTTCTCTGTCTGGCCCGCTAAGCCACTTCGGAAATTTTAACAGGCAGCCGGGCAGGGGATCACTAGCATCGGAAAAAGCAGAAGTTGATAGGAGACCCACACCACACGGTTGGGTTTCTTTTCAATTCCTTTCAGTGCAACATATAATCTTTTATATGCAATCCTGTGTACGTTTCCTTTGTTTCACACTTGAGAACTCATTGTCCCACCACAAAATGCAAGCAATCATAGCAGTACATCATTCGTTTGTACTACTGCAGAGGAGAATCTTATTATTTTAGTCACAAAGCTAGTATATTTTAAGAACAAAGAAAGAAAGAAAGAAAGGAAAAGAGTGCTCTATCACATTACTAGACACAATCAAAACCAAATGAAGCAAGTGAAATTTGATTAAATTTGTCAAAAAATGTTTACTGCATTCTGCAATATATGCTTGACAATTCTCATCTGTTAGTCACATCAGAGTTTCCTACTCTACACTAAGAAATCTCTAGTCACTGCCAGAATACCCATTTTTACTGAGGTTACTGAATACTATAATCCTATTATTTGTTTTGATTACGGAAAGTTTTCTAGCCTATCACTTTATATGAAGTGTTAGATCATAGATAAATAATCATATCTTCTACTAGTGCCTTCATTTTCAGCTTACTGTTTTAGCACTCTCTTTTGTTATAAATGTGTCAAGCCATAGCATTAATTCATTCATAATAAACTTTGCCTATTTTCCACCTACTCTCTCACTGTCTGCCCCTCCCCTTCGGCAACTCTCTCTCTCATTCTAACCAGCCAGCAACTTTGTCTCTCATTCTAACCAGCCAATATAGAATATGTCAACAAGAGTGAGTAACGAAGCCATGAGTAGCAGACCAGCTACTAATAAGGAGACTGCAACTCACAAACACGACTCTAGTAAAAGAGTTATTGGGAACACGAGGTCTATCAGGTCTTCTGCAGCAAGAGGAGGTAACCAAGTAAGTTCTGTACCGGGCAACAGCAAGGAGACTACAATCCACAAACGAAACTATGCAAATAGAGTTGGTGGAAATCAAAAGATTTCTGCAGGGACATGTGGCATCAGGCTGCCCAAAAGATCAGAGCTCTCCCCAGTTAGAATTCTCAAGCATCTTAGAAGTAAGATGGCAAAAAGTTTATGTTTTGCATCTTTGAGGAAGAGACATTCACCTACTACAGTTTCGTCATCAGGAAGATCCAAGCCGTCTGTGATTCCTGTTGATTCTCATAGAACTGAAGCCATCGAGGATTGCATCGAGTTCATCAATTCCTCTTCCTCTTTGCCAAGATCAAACTCTGTTTCTGCAAACTCTTCTTAAGTTTATATTGCTGTATTATTGGGATATCTATCTGAATTTTCTTCTGAATATATTTCTTATCCCAAGATCGAAACTTGTCTGCAAAAGTTCCAACTTGATCTTGCCGCGAAAGAAAGATTTGAACCGTCTTGTATAATTTTCTCTACTTAACAGATAATGAATGCAATAACCAGAATAAAAGAACATTGTTTATTTTCTGGCTTGCGATCTCCTTCTTCTAGCTTGCGATCTCTTTCTATTCAGCCATCACAAGTGATGAACGTTCAACTTACATGGTTTATGTACAAGTTGCCATCGATTTTGGGCAAGTGAGGTTAATTATGATATTTTGTGTAGCATCTGAAACTTATGGTAATCTCATATTTTGGATGCTGAGTTGGGCACATATTGCCTGCCAACCGCCAAGACAAGGCCAACAGTCTCTTCCTTTATTTGTCAATTTTCGCCAACGTGTACTCTTTTCCCAACATAAATGTCCAATTTGCATCCGTGATGAAACCAGGTCGGAATCTACGCGCAATATTCTAGAAAAGAATATGGCGGCAACATGCAGCTGAAGTCCAATAGTACATTGATATTGATGAATGATGATGTACTGTCAAATGGGTTGGTGCCAATTTGCCAATTTGCCAATTACGTTAATGGTTGTTACAGTTGTTCTTCACTAAGTTGGGTATTAAATGACTAAATTACAATTGATTTTGGTCTAATCAACTTTATATCAAATCACTTTCACCCTGTTGGCTCTTTCCAGGTGCACAGCAAGAGAAATCATGTACATATAATAGAGTATATCCCCTTGGACAAGCTAATCTAGTTTTTGTTTCTTACTTACTGGTTAGAATCAACCTATCCAAGATAGATACAATCAAGTCTTGCTTGCGAGGACAGGTGACTTCTCATATGCAACATTTCGGGTTAATTATCGGGGTCAGGCTGTGAAGAGATAAGGAGTGAAATAGAGATGCTTATTGCAGTATGAAGTTTTCATTATGCTTGCTTCTAGAAAAATTTGCTTTCATCTTGAAGCTTGAATTGCTGATGTATAAATGGTTTTCACTAAGCAAAAGAAAATTTTCACTTCCTGATTTACATGAAATTTTACATAGTTCTTTAGACATAAACAATGCTTGGCACTTTTCTTGTTTTTAACCATTCATTTTCCTGTCAGAAGCTTATGGCTGATTAGAAAAGAATTCATAATTTGTAGACATACAACTGAGAAGTAAACAGACATTAAGGTTCAAGAATCACTTAAAAGAAGGAAACATACAAGAGATTCAATGCTAATCATCACCATAAAATCATAACTGAAGAGCAACTATATATATAAATATTATTGTTCATTTCTTAGCAAAGAGACCTCCAAAGCCATTCTTCTTCTTCGGGGGCACAGCAACCGAGTTCTTGCGCCCATTGGTGGTGCCACCACTTTTCTCTTCAACCTTTTTCAGGATAGGATCAGTCTCATAGAACTGCTCTTCCTTCTGCATGTTCCCAAGAATCCAATCAAGCAGACTCTTCTCTTCCTTGCCCCCATCAGCACCCTTTGCTGCTGTTGCTGCATACACTCTGACTGTAGCTGGTGCAAAGCTGAATATGGGAAGAGAAGCCATTTGTTATCTGCAAAATTTTCTCCTTTTCTGGGCTTCAAATGATGGTTAAAGTGGAGAATGGGATGGCTCTGGTAATATATTTTGGTGAGCTAGTGGTGATGGTGAAGTGCGAGCCGTTGGATTGGACTTGAGATTGTGAATAGAAGGAATTGCAAAGTGTTTGTAGCACGAGCTCTCCACATGTGTCTTATCTTCATTCTTGGTTTTTATTTTATTTTTTTTTTTTTTCTCATTGTGTTTTTTATTTTTAGAGAAGAAAAAAAAAAATGAGGGGTTGAAAGATCAACCTGAGCAGATATGGATATGGAGTTGCCACGTGGCAGGATGGTGATCCATGCACTTAAATTGCAACTTGGTTGCTGCTGTATCTAAGCATTTGTAACTTCGTATCACAAACATTGAAATCGAAACAAATTAAGACCCAGAAGTTGGGCTGCTAGATTGGGCTGTAGTTGGCCATTTGGAAACTGGAATGGCCTAGGTCCAATATCCAAATCATGGAAACTAAAATTAAAGCCTTTTGGGCCGAGAGGAAGCCCATTGATAACATCTTCAACGTTTGCTCTTTCTTTTCATATTTGTTAGCATTCTCTCACAGTGATCGATTACAAATATGTAGAATGGTAAAAAAACCACCACACAATAACACTATTAAAATTAAAAAAGAAAATAAAAAAGGGAAAAAAAATCTAACAAATTGATTATGAAAAATCAAAAATAAAATCTTCTGCAAAAAAAAAAAAAAAAAAAAATTATTGTCATTGTGTAATAAATTGGCTATCATTAAGAAATTAGGTTAAATTAAGAGTAAAAGAAGAAGTGTAATCGTTCCATTTTAAAATTTTAATAAAGTAAACTATATTCAAAATCTATTACAATAGTTAGAAATGATTGATCCAATCCAACCCAATCTAATTTTAATTAAATTTGTCCAATTAATGGGTTAGATTGAATTGAATTTAAAAATTAAAAGATGGAACTAATTAAATCAATTTGCGAATTATAAAACAAAAACCCTCCAATTAATAACGAATCAAATCCAAACAAAAAAATAGTTAGAAACAATTTTAGTCTAGTGTAATGATTTTAACTTAAAATTATAGAAAATGTAAATATTTCATATACTTTTCCTAAAAAATAATATGAAATTAATGTAGAATATTTATGGGTTTTTCTTAAATCATATTAGATTTGATTTCTATCGTCTCATCAAATAATAGTAATGATAAATTACTGCTTTCAATAAATTTTTAAAAAATTGAATTTATCTTGAAAGATATTATACAACCTTAGAAGGTGTTAACATGTGCTTCAAGTATACATTAAGAACAACAAAAAATCATTGTTATATTTCCTGTTAAGTTCCTGAATTGAAATGAGGAAATTAAGATTTGAAATCCCTGCGCAGAGATATGCTTTTCACCATAATCTTTGATTTCATGTTCGTTAGCTGCTATCAAATAATGAGTATCTCTTTTCTACAGGAGAGTCATGAACGTCATCAGATTAATTTATTGAATTGGCCATGCATTTCACCCGTCTCATACTTGAAAGGACTTTTAACTTTGGTTATTCGCAACAAGAATCCACTTACCTGAATGCACATCAAGAAATAATGGTTATTTGTTATTAAGAGTTTTATCTTGCTAATGACCTTAAAAGGATAAGAAGTTGTAGAGATTGCCCACCAAAGTTGGTCTCTGGTTTTACAAGTTGAATGCTGGTGTTTGACTAAGACATGCAACAGGATTGGACAGCTAGAAACCAAGCTGGGTTGGTATAAGTTTCCTTAAGAAAGGGCAAATGGGAAAAGCTCTAATTAATTTCTTTCAACTCAAGTTTCTTCCTGGAAGAACTACTCGCTCAAAGAGAGTCAATTGCTCCCCTTTATGGTCGACTTGTTTTCCTTCTGCAGCTAATTTTATATTGTTCCAGGTTTTGGAACAAACCCCATTTTCTCACTGCCGGTAAACCGTCCCTAACTACTCTCTCTGTCCCTCTTCACCAAGACTAGACTGCCACGAAAAGATACGATGTAATAGGGTCTCTCTTTGAGGACGTACGCCACAGCCTGGTCTTCTCAAGTAGGTAAAAGCTTGACACACTAGCCGCGTTTGAAGAACCTCGTTCAAGTAAAGTGTAATTTTGTAATTCATTTGAAGTTGCATAGCAGTAGCAAAGCTCTTAATGGCACCAATATCCCTCCAGAAAATTTTTAAAATGCAAGCAACACACACCATGGCCTGGCTTTCACCAAGCGCACAAGCAAGGCATAGGATCTTTACTTGATTATCTTAATCTTACAATCTTTCACTTCTTTTTGTTATTAAAATAAGGAGGTATCTTCTAGAATCTCTTTCATTTTCCCATATGCAGAATTAGAGTCAATAGCAAAAATATTGCTAGACATGTCGTGAAGAGGAGAGGATTGAAGACACGTTAATTAGAATTCGATCGTATTGTTAATGAGAAATTGATTGATTACAGAAAGCATTATAATATATTTTGATCATATCTAAATTTACATTTTCCTTCATATTTGTTTCTCATCATCACCCTTTTAAGGGTTACACAACAAAGATTCCCTAATTCCTTATACTAACTAGATAGATAGATAGATATATATAAACAATTAAGCTCTTCTGAAGCTAAGCTGGAATGTGACAAGACAAACAATAGATTTTTGTTGGCAATTGAACAAATTAAAAACTAATTATAATGATTAAAAGATGTACTTAGAACAAAAACGACACGTTTCATCTAATGGGTCCCTGGCAGTATCAAAGTATCTCAACTACAAATACTGATGGCAGTGGAGTACGTGACAATACTCGAATAAAAAATTTTGCATGGCATAGCTTTTCGTGTATAATAATTCTCTCACACAGTTGCCATCAAAATCAACCCAACAGTGACCCACTTCACAAAATTCTCAACAAACTCCTCCTAAATCTTTCTCATAATATCCACTATATATAACTCCATTCTTCGTGTCTCTCTCAAATCATTTCAGTGCTAGTGCAATCGATAATCAAATCTATTGCATTACACCGATCCACATGGAAACCTTGCCAGTTCTCTTTTGCCTGGCAGCTGCTGTATCGGCTTATGCATTCTGGTTCTATCTTCTATGTCGGAAGCTGACCGGGCCGAAGCTATATCCTTTCGTGGGTAGCCTTCCGGTTCTCTTCATGAACAGGAGGAGAATACACGATTGGATTGCTAGTAACCTTGGTTCAACGGGTGGTTCAGCTACTTACCAAACCTGTACCATTGCCCTACCTTACTTTGCCAGCAAACAAGGGTTCTACACGGTGACGTGTCACCCCAAAAATATCGAACATATTCTGCGGACCCGGTTCGATAATTACCCGAAAGGGCCAACGTGGCAGACGGCGTTTCATGATCTTCTAGGGCAAGGGATTTTCAACAGCGATGGAGAAACTTGGCTTATACAACGCAAAACTGCTGCTCTTGAGTTCACAACTCGAACTTTGAGACAAGCCATGGCTCGGTGGGTGAACAGGACGATCAGGAATCGTTTGTGGAAGATTTTGGACAGAGCGGCTGAAGAGAATCTTGCTGTGGATTTGCAAGACTTGTTGCTTCGTTTGACGTTTGATAACATATGCGGGCTCACGTTTGGGAAAGACCCTGAAACGCTCTCACCTGAGTTGCCTGAGAATCCGTTTTCTATTGCTTTTGATACGGCAACTGAAGCTACCCTTCAACGGCTTCTGTATCCTGGATTTTTATGGAGATTGGAGAAGATGTTAGGTGTTGGAACTGAGAAGAGATTGAAGAAGAGTCTCAAAGTTGTTGAGAGCTACATGGATGGTGCAATCAAGGCGCGCAAAGAGAGTCCATCAGATGATTTATTATCAAGGTTCATGAAGAAGAGAGACGTTGATGGTAACCTATTTCCGACCGAAGTTCTCCAACGCATCGCTTTAAACTTCGTTCTCGCTGGCCGTGATACGTCATCGGTTGCTCTCAGCTGGTTCTTCTGGCTCGTAATGAACCATCCCCACGTGGAGCAGAAGATCATTGATGAGATATCAAAAGTTCTTAAAGAAACACGCGGCGATGACATCCAGAAATGGCTTGAGGAGCCTCTAGCGTTTGATGAAGCTGATAAATTGATGTATCTGAAAGCTGCACTTGCCGAAACGCTGCGTTTGTACCCTTCAGTGCCGGAGGATTTCAAGTATGTTGTATCTGATGACGTGTTGCCAGATGGCACGTATGTCCCGGCGGGTTCGACGGTGACGTATTCGATATACTCAGTGGGGAGGATGAAGACTATATGGGGCGAGGACTGCTTGGAATTCAGACCGGAAAGGTGGCTGTCGGCTGAAGGAGACAGGTTCGAAACGCCAAAAGATGGCTACAAATTTGTGGCTTTCAATGCTGGACCGAGGACTTGTTTGGGCAAGGACTTGGCTTACCTGCAAATGAAGTCTGCAGCTTCAGCAGTGCTGTTGCGTTACCGGCTGAGCTTGGCTCCCGGTCACCGCGTGGAGCAGAAAATGTCTCTTACTTTGTTCATGAAGAATGGACTTCGTGTACACTTGCATCCTCGTACTCTTGTTGCTGCATAGATTGGGGTGTCTTCGTCATTTCAAAGTTCAAACGTCTCTCAAGACTGTCTTTCTGTTGAATTTGAAGGTGAAGGAAAAGGTAAACTTGGATATAAGAAGCGAATCACGGGTCATAATCAAAAAGTGAAGATTCAATTTGTATTATTTTGTTTGATTTTGCATTAATACTTTGATGTAATGTTGTCTGTTGTGGTGTTGAAATTTGGGTACAGTTGCTTTGTTGGACTGAATTGGGTTGTGGGAAGGTTGTGTACTTGTGTTGTTGATACTACTCCATCATCATCATCTTCATGTCGATAGATATTGTTTTCATACGCTTTTCACTTATACTTTTATAAATAAAAGCCTAAATTTATAAGAGTACATAATGCTCTTATTTATACTCATTTGGTGTTCCATCTCTTCAGTTTTGTTGCTTCTTTTCTGCTTTCCTCGGTAAGTCAGGTCTATGTTGGACAAACAGGGGAGGACCCATAATTTGATAGTTGGGGATCAATGGTGAAAACTAGGAGTCAGAAGAAAAGCAATAATTAATGGGGGACCAAACGATATAAAAATGAATATAAAATACTAAATTGTAAGAATTTAATATATTCTTTTTAATATAATTTTTTTGGAAAAAAAAAAAAAGTGGCCCCTGTATTAGTAATGGAATGGCGTGCTACTTTCATTCAGGAAAGGAAAATGGAGCGAGGCAAGGGAGAGAGAAGAGAAAGAAGTTGTCCCTCTTCTCCGGTGGATTGGAGATCGGATAACTACATGCTTTACTCAGGTGATGAAAAGAGTAGCTAGAGCCACAGAAATCCAAGAAAACACTGAAGAATGATAACAATCTGTAATATATTTGCTGCACAATACAAAAATTGATGTGCTGGTCGAGTATAACATTTACAGGCTGTGTTAGGGCTACTTTACAAATAAACGCTTTCTCCATTGAGATGGCATGCAAATTTTAAGCACAGAGACAGTTGAATTAGCATTCTTCTATATCACTATTTGAGCTCAATGCTTGGTCTGTGGAAATCTGGCCGACCTTCAAGATCAGGAATCATAAAAGAAAATTCATGCTTGCGTTCTCAATTGACTTTTCAACTATTTAATCTTCATCCCGAATCAATTGATCTCTTCTATACTTAGCTCAACCTTGTGAAGGCTGTGATCTGCCTCTTGCTGATGATCAACTTTTCAGAGTTATTCCAAAATTTTCTCCCCAGTTGAAAAGAGATTCCATACAACAGTTCCAACCAGGTATAGTCCGACTGAAACCTTGAAAACATCATCCCAGGAACCTGAAAATTTTAAAATTGGAGAGAAGAAAATATATGGTAATCAGCTAATCGGCTATTATCTGAAACAGATTTGTGGAAACCATATGCTTTAGAGAACAGCATAAGGCCATTAGGGCAAGATAAGCCCACAATCCAAATAAAACTGCAGATGATCCCTATGAATTTCCTAGAACTCCCGATTCACCATTCATTTTGATATCCTATGGAGACCTTTTTGAAATATGGAATAGAATCAATCACATTCTTTGACTGCTAAAAGATTCTTTGTGCTATAAAGGGCAGTTGAACCTTGAATCTCAATGACATAGTATGGTTTTAATCACTGCAACTACATGGTTATAAAGAATCGATTATAAAATATAATATTCAAAAAACATATTAGCTAATGATATGTCAGTTGTAGCAACACCAGAATATGGCAAAATGAACTCCACTCAAGCGAACGATGTGTATGTGCTTGACTAGAAATGGCTTGAGCAGACCATTGTGGTCAAAGTGAAGGTCTAAGACCAGCTCACCAAAATTTTAAGTTTTAGTTATGCTGAAGTCATCTAAAAGTGAATAATATCAGGTTCCAAAATCGTTTCAATTCAATATGGGGCAAGATCGTGTCTAGTTTGAACCTTATAAAGTTTTCAGACCATATATCCCAGTATTGATTTACTGATTCTTTTCTTTAATTTTCTTTACTTTTTAATTTTAATCCTGTTGCTTGTAACTGAAAGCTAAAAACGAAGGATGAGTCCTAACCGTGTTGCAAGATGTAGCCAGTTGCTGCAGTTCCAAAGACCCCTGCCAGGACTCCTGCAGTATTGGATAGACCAAGCAGTACTCCCTGAAGACAAATTTTCAAAGTAAAAGGTTCAATTTGCAAGTTTTTTTCTTCAGGGAACTAGAGTTAGCACTGTCACACACACTTTACAGGGTGGCATCTAAAATTTAGAACCATATCAAGGGCTCTGATTAGTAGCGAATTACTGCACATTAGAAACTAAAATGTTTGTAGCCAGTGTTCTAGAGCAATTCGAAAATAGAAAGTCACCCATACAATTTAAGTTTATAGATTTTAACAATACTAAAAGAAGTAATACTCACAGAATAACGAGGGGCAATATCCTGATGGTTTGAATATAGACCAGATTGTGAGAATGCATCGGTTCCCTATTCAAGAAAAATGGAATAAACTTAGTTGAATTGACTATAGATAGCAGAAATCATAGATGATTGAACCAAATGAAGTGAAGGGCAAAAAAATACTAAGAAACAAAAGATCTTAGAACCTATCATCTAGATCTGTTCCATTACTTGAAAATCTCATAAAGAATTAACTACAATGTCCAAAACTATCCTGATAACTCGAGCTAAAAATATATTCACTCAGTTTCAATGAGTATATGAAGTAGACCTGACTACATGCCATGCACAAAACAGCCATTGCAGGAGAATCAATATGGCTCAACTGAGTTAAAAAGAAAGCAGGGCCAAGAAATCCAATGCTTTGCATAATCTACAAAAAGGAAACATAGAAACACTCCATTAGCCGCTGCACATACAGTTAAACAAAGTAAACATCACTAAGTTGCCCAAAGCACTTGGCAGAAAGAAAAGTGGGAGTCGTGTCGAACTTGGAGCAGCATATGAGAATTGAAAGAGAGGAACCAAGCTCTCTCATTGTTGTTCCTGACAATGTCATCTAATCATCCTCAAGTCCTTTTTTTTTTTTTTTTTTTTTTTTGGNGATCCTCAAGTCCTTTTTTTTTTTTTTTTTTTTTTTGAGAGAGAGTAATCGTTTTACCAATGGTCAGTCCACAAAGGATAAAGAAAGAAAGTGAGATTAGAACATCAATGATATTAGTAAGTTTTTTAGAATTCTCTTCATGACACATTGATTCAAAAACCATTATGGAATCTTCTGGTAAATCATCGCATGGGCATTGGGCAAATCTAATGCAAGATAAAACATAGGAATCTTCTGACTTGTATATACTATAAGCAAATTTGTGATACCTTGCGAACCGTGGTCACAGATAAACCCTTGCTCACAAGTGTATCAGCAATCCAACCGCCTAAATTTGCAGAAAATGCCATCGTAAGCCAGGGTAGGACACAGAAAAGCCCAGATTCAGTGAGGTTAAACTTCAAGACCTACAGTGGTATGAAAAGAAAAAAATTGCTTCCATCAATACATTGGTAACAAGCAGGGACAGTCTTCCAAAAGATGACAAGGAGATTAAATTATACAAAAATTGTAGCACAAGGAGGCAGAATTTAATATTATGCACACTTCTAGATTCCACTTCTACTCCCATTTACCCGTTCACAACACCTCGAATTTGGAGATACAACATTTGCAATTCCCTAAGGCCTCATGGGCTGCTCCATGTATAAAATTTGTAACAAATTTTGTACACGGAACACATCCAGCAACTGATTCTAAATATGCATGGTACCAGATATAAATTAAACAGCCAAAAGGAAACTTACTTGGTTATAGTATGTTGGCATCCATGTCAGTAGAATAAATGTCCCCCAATTATGACAAAAGTGAGACACTATAAGGGCCCATACAGGTGGTTTTGACAAGATCAATCCCCAAGGTATTGTCTTAACAGGTTCCTTGGAAACACTGTTTCTAAGAATTAGTTTCTTTTCTTCAGGCCGTAGTTGAGGATCCTCAAGTGGAGAACTATGTGCCTAAGCAATGAGGAACAGAAGAGGTAATATATAGCACAATGATATTTAGAAAAGAGTGAACAATTATATCAGAATATTCTACTTCCATGGACAGGCAATTGAATATTTGATGAAAAAAATCAAACTTAAGTTCATTCATATATAATGCATTAAATGACTTTAAGTTAAATATTCAATATTACAAAATTTGATGAAATTTCAAAATCTTTGTGAAAAAAAAAAAATTGATCAAAAAGTCAAGTAATGGTAGTGAAAGTTACCTTACTTAACCACATAGCAACCCAAACTGTCCCCAAAGAACCAAAGGAGTAAAAGACCGATGGCCATCCAAGTTGATGTATTAGAAAAGGTGAAAAGGCCAAGCCAGTGACTGATCCAAGATACATCCCACTGTATACCAGAGCTAATGATCTACTTCTCTCTGATACAGGAACCCATTTCGAGAGAATATTATTCATGGCAGGCATAGCAACACCCTGGAAGAACCAAACCAAGTGAGCCCAATCCTAAGAGACAAATCACTGTCTAACTTAATTTTCATAGCTTATAATAAAAATCTGCCCGTGATTCTATCACATGTTCAAAGCAGGTAAGCAGCCAATTTAAAGAATTTCACTACATATTAGAGGGGAAATCTGGGTAATGCATAACCAACCTCACCGATCCCCATGAAAGCGCGAACAACAAGTAGGAATGGCAGGCCAAGTTTAGCAGCAAACGGAGTAAGAGCCGTAGCAATAGACCACCAAACTACGCCAAATCCAAGAACCAGCTTTCCGCCCACCGTGTCTGCCCATATGCCACCAGCAATCTGTCACTGACAACTATAAGTAAGAATGAAAATTTGAACACTTTATAAAGTTAAGGCTCACATTTATAAACTTAAGATTTAAGAGCAAATTTCTTAATATGGAAAGAGGGCCAAAATGACTTAGCAGTCATATAATCGAAGCCCATTGTCATTAATTAAAAATGAACTAGAAAAGTAATTAGCAAAGAGAAACTGAGAACTGTATGCCAAACATATATAAAAGAAGAAGTACCTGAGTGAGGAGGTAACCCCAGAAGAAAGAAGACTGTATCAAACCAACCGTTGCTGGGTTCCAATTGAACTCTGCTGACATGGGAAGTATGGCAATACTCATATTTACCTGGCAGAAAAACTCTGTTCAAAGTCGCTAACATAGACACTAAACTATATAACGACATAAAATCATTTCAATAAATAGATAAAAAAACCAGCAGCAATTGCCAGAAACTAGTACATAACTCATAACTCAAATTATTAATATTTTTTTCTGCATCTGGTAAAAAAGTAACCATTATTGCTAAAGCCATCTAGTAGTACATGAAAATTTTATCTAACACTAATCCCATTTCGAGTTTCAACCATTAAAATAACTAGCAAACAGAAAGTAGAGCGACATCCTTTTAATCTAAAGATGCTAGCTTACTTACTCTGTCCATGTTGCAAAGTAAAAAGGCCGAAGAACACAAAACCACGATAACCCAACGTTTCGGGAACTCTTCCCACCACGGAACCGAACTCTCCAAATCCTCACTGCTCAAGACGACATCGTTTAACTTGACAGACTCTGGCAATGAATCTGATATATTTAAAGACTCTGACTTCACATCCCGAACAGAAACTCGAAATGAACCACTCCTTTCTCCGGAGTGAAGCGGAAAGACCCGAAGTTGAAGCTGAAACGGCCCCTTCGGCTTGAGTTCAGGCCGGAGCAGTACTCTGTTTCGAGCCGATATATCGGCTGGAGCGCGGAAATTCGGAGAGTAGAAGAATGTCTTCGCACTCATGGCGTGTGAGAGTGAAACTGCTCCGTTCACCACTTGCAGAGGGTGAAGTTTGAAGATATTTAAAAGGCTTTGAAAGAGAGCAATGGAGGGATATTTACGGGCAATGGTAATAGTTCCGACACGTGGCACGTGCACAGAGAGGATTGGATTGTGAGAGACTTAACAGAAAACGAATTCGATTTGGCGCCTTCTGATTATTTTATCTAGCCTAAATGGGCTTTAGTTGGGCTGAACTTCTTGGGCTAAGGTTGGAAATGAAACCCAATGGTCATTTCATTGGGCTTGGATGGCTACGGTTAGTTAATCCAAGTTTAGAAACTTAACTACTAACCAGTTTAGGCTGGGCTTGCACTGTGTGCGCTTTGCTTCTGGGCTAACCACCAAAAAGGTGTATCCCAGTTGACTACAACTGACACTGTCTGTTAAGAGGTCCCTAGTTAAATCATATTACATAAATTCTCCAAGCTCAGTAATAGATATGCATTCTACACACTTTCACTTACTCTCGAATTTTCCAGAATAGGTTTGTGTTTAAGCATGATTAAGAACCGTTAAGCATGTAATTAAGTTCGTTGGAGTTTGTTAATTTTGTACCAAGAGTTTTTTAAAAGCGTTATAATGTATATATAAGTATTATAAGAGTAATCATAATTAAGTGAGAATAGAATAAACTTTTTTCATCCAGAATTTTTCGTTTTTCATATTTTATCTCTCTTTCTATCCAACCAAACAGAGTTTCTACTAGAGTCTCTATAAAAACAGTTTTGGTCTATCAAATTCTAACTTGAGCATTGAAGGGTTATCGTTATCTTGTATTTCTCCAACCGTGTTCATGATAGAGAGGATATTGTTTCGAGACAATCAGCCTCGGAAGATCAAAGATCAGGCATCAACAGTTTACTTTCGTTTATGTTTAATAAACCAACTGGAAGAACAGAATATTATCTAACTTAGAATAAAATAAACCGCCCAAACTTTTACCCGATCCCACCACGAATACAATAAAACACACTCTCGACAACACTTTATAGATTCTCTGCGCATGTCCCGTCATCAAAAGAAGCCATTATAACCCTTCAAATGAATAGGGCCAGAAGCTGTGTCTTTGTGGGTCATATATACATTTGGGCATTTGCATTCTTCATCTCAAGTGAGTTGAGTTAGTATATATGAATAATAATTGCTAAAGAGGGATGAGATGGGATGAAGCCGATAACTCTTAGTTGGGCCAGATGTATTTTGCAGTTACATAATGATAGTTGCAAAACTTTAGGCTCTTAGTGTGGGGATGAATGTACCAGCTTAGTCAAAGCTTTTGTATAGTAGACCATAGCACATGCTCTGCTGATAATACTTATTGCTGAAGGCAGCTACGACTCATCTCTTCATTGCCGAATGGGGTTGGTAGGTGGCCGTCCCCACAGTAAGAAATGAATATTAATCGGAGAAAAAAGAAACGAATGCAAAAGATGGGTATCAATGTACTTGATCATACATAATAATAATTGCAACACCATGTGTTACTCGATGCTTATACTGTTATTATACATCATACTTCAGAGATGGATAAATGTTGCTATCAAACGTTTTCCCTGCCACGGGTTTAATTGTCGAGTAAAGGTGTGATTTGATATTTGATAGCTATATATACATACATGTATACTCCACCTTTGTTCATCAAGTTGAAGAGCAAGCCTGCCTGCTATGTGTGATGCATTTAGTGATGTAGATTTATAGCATGGATGTATGATAGGATAAGATAAGATGATTGATTGAATTGAAGAATCTTATATTCAGTACGTAAGAAGTTATATGTGCATTACAAACTGAAAAATTAATCATTTCTCGACCATGAAAAAGTTTAGATGAGAGGTTTGTATATATTTTCAAAAATCAAATAAGTTAGATTGAATTTTAACTTGATCTACTTTTCAAATTTCAACAGTATACTAGCTAGAGTACCATGCATGAATCACTCTCATCTCACGCCTTACATACTTGGTAATAACATACCATCACAAACTTATATGCGAACAAAATTAATTATTAACACATATAATGAAAAAAAAAAATTAAGTTTCGATTAATTTCATTGAGTACCATAGTGTTTTATGTTAATATCAAATGAAAGCGAGCTTTAAAAAATGTCATTTAGTTTTTCCCTATCTTTTCAAAAATCATTTTATATTGACATTCTTATTAATAGATTCTTTCAAACTATTTGTTACCAGATAAAGATAAGATTGTAAAAAAAATGATTTCTTTAACGGGTTAATATGAGTATTTTTAATAACTTTTAAAAAAAAAATACGAGAATTTGATGATTCTTTACAATTTGTTTTCCATTAACATTAAAACAAAACATGAAGATATACACTAAGTAAAACTAACCTAATTAACATTATTTAACACAAATTAGTTAAAGCCTTCCAAACATTCATCAGACATAATATACATAACATGGATGCATGCACATGACATGCCAAGTTTCATAATACCATGAACTCTACAAGGCCACGTAGCATAAAATTTTGATGATTATGGATCAATGTCATGCATGGCCACTCAACCTTTCTCCTTGCAGATGTTTATTAAAATGCTCACCAACCAAGCCAGTTGGGTGTGAAATCTTCAGTGAAACGAAATTGTGTCGGCAGCTGAAGCTTTATACAGCTTTTATCTGGTGGTAGGGAAAAAGGAGAAAGTTCCAAAAGTAAGCCTTATAGCTTTTGCTTCTTTTCTTTTCACTTCTTATTCTAAACGAGGCCACAATTTGTTTGGTCCAAGTCAAATCGCTTATTGACTATAATGTTCAATTCCATCGAAATAACAAATTAAAGCATTCGCTTCTCCTTTCTTGGTCCTCACTGCATGGAAAAACTATATAAGAGAAAGCTGTAAACTTTATGTTTCGTATTGATTATAATTTACATGTGGTTGTGGCAAATCCCAATAGGAGTTCATTGTCATATTCAAAGCCAAAGCAAAAGTAGTCCAAATGTTTATATTATCGTGCTTAGATTAATAATCTCACACTATATACACAATTAGGGTTTTCTTTTTTAATATATTTCAGTGGAGGGCACGGTTAGTCAAACATAATTTTGTTGATTGGTTGTCCAAATTTTTTTTGTTTTAATGTTATAGCCAAGCTTATGAGTTGTCGAACAAAGTGTTAAATTGTCAAATAAGTTTATTAGATAACTCAATACTTTAGTCGACACTTATCAAGAATATCTAAACTACTAGAGAAAGATGTGAAATTTTTGAACAAACCTACTTGATAGTTCGACAACTCAATAACTTAGCTCAAACATGAAAAAAAAATTAAAATTTAGCTAAAACTTAGAACAATCTATTTAATTTAGCTACTTTTTGTATTTTTCAAATTCAAAATTCACGCTCATATTAAAAATTTATAAATTCGAAAGTGAAATATAAAAATTAGTAGAATCTCACAAATTATAATGTATAACTTATTTATATTTGTATACATAATTAGTACGTTCAACAATAAACTATGCGCGTGCGCATATATAAAATTGTAATATTAATAAAATTTATACCTAAAACTTATCTATGAGAACGATAATGACAACTAAGATAATATTATTTACCGGAAATGGTATGATCGGATCCTTAACATGTATCTCTAAAACGCGAATTAGGTTTTGAAATATTTTGCTATTACTTTGACAAGAAAGGGTTAAACCACCTAACGAGATTGAACCACATACATGCTATGCCAAACCAACTACAAGCACTCAGAGTTATTCTTTTCCTCATTTTTGAAGACGAAGATGGTGTCCATCGGATGTTAACATATGTAACTTTTTCATACGATTCCTCTTTTATCCCATTTAATTGCATTATTGATTACTATTGTGAAGGCATATATGATTCGATTTGGTTGGTGAAGCTTGCCAAAACAAAGTCCCACTAAAGTATAAAGGTAATAAGACACACTTCACTGTAACGAGATGTCATGTAAGAAGAAAAAATTAAAAATCAAAAATAAATTAAACATGTGAAATGAGACACTTTTATAACAACGATTATGAATTTGTGAGCTAAAAAGAGAAAAATTAGTGTCTTCTCCTGATTTAAATTCTCATAATTGATTTTTAATAAAATTTAAAAATATGATTGGTGGTTAAATAAAAAATATATTAATTATAAATATGTAAAATATTAAAATCTTGCAAACAGAGATTAATCCACGGGAGACACGAAGATATGAGGAGAATTTTTTATGTGCGAAAGAGAAGATCATGGTGGCCCACCCGAAAAGCAAATATATCGGTCTGGCAAGATCATGTGGCCCACATTAATATATACTGAAAGTAACGTATTAGCATCCAAGATTTTACCTGATAGAACTGCAATAATTATTGGGGGTTAAAAACATAGACACCCCCGAGGTTTAGTTTAAGTAATCTCACCCCTATTATTAATAAAGTAACATAAAAACCCCCAGAATTGAAAAACATGGGGTCTTGACACATAAAAATAGGGGTGTTAATTTACTTAAAATATCAAAATGAGGGTCTTTGTATTACTTTATGAATAATAGGGGTGAATTTATAGTTAGACCAAATCTTGGGGGTGTCTATGTATTTATCCCTAATTATTGGCTTTGAGAAGGATACTTGGTAAAAGGTTATTGTCTGAAACTTTGACCTTTTACCTGTCTCTGAAAACGACACTGTATTGCTATCTACCTTCTCCAGTTAACCAATTCGATGAACTTAAAGCGACTCTGTTCAGGCCAGCGCCTATTTTTAGAATTTTAACTTTTTAAGGTTGTTCTCCAAGTTTACTTGGAGTCTTTAGATATTTAAGAAATTGAATATATGATAAGAAAATGTTACAGTTAAATATATATTTTGATATGTTAACATGTAAAGATGTAGTTTAAGTAGAAGATGTTTGGGAGATTTATCAAAATAATCAAAATCCAAATGGATATATTGAAAAGTATTCAAAAATTAAAAAATTTTGACATGTTGAACCAAAATATTGGTTCGTGTATCCGTTAAAATTGATTCATCGATCTATTAGTCCATGATAAACCAATGATCCATTGTTTTTGACTTGTCCATTGACCTATTAGGTTGTGAGGTGTCAACGACTTGATTACATAAATCAAAATTTTTTAATTTCTTATTATTTTGCAATTCAATCTCTTAAGTTTAAATATTTTACATAATTACTGAAGATGTCTTCATGAAACCCATAAACAAATCTACGAAAATGAAGAAAATGCACATGAAATTTAAAACGGATAATACTGTATTAGTGAGTTACTCCGTTACAATGTGAATAACATTTTTACAAAATTATGTGTTACAAAATCTATTTATAATCGATGCACACATAAAACATAATTACTTCACAATTAGATATTCGTGAGCATGATGGTAGGATCAATTTTTCTTATTCTCTTTTCATTTGTAAGTAATAGTTATAAGTTGCCGTATTTAAAGTTGAACGCTCTATCACTTAATTACCATTATTCTCACGAATTTCAAGAACCAATACTCTCACTTTCATGTATTAATTAGCTGCTCTGTCTGCTTCCTATTGAAGCCTTTTTTTCAAGTAACAATGTCGAATATTGTCGCCTCTAAATAGGCGTAAGAAACAACAACCATGTCCACAAACTAACATTTTACTTTCATGAAAAGTAGTAAACAATTCAAGGCAACGTGGAAGTGCACTGCTGCTAGGGGATATCGCCAACGCCAAGAACATTATGGTCACTCAGCATATATATATATATATATAAGTAAGCTTTAAAAAGTTTTCCTCAAAGTGGCCATCAGAAGCCATGTTAGTGAGTGCCAGAAATCAGTTTTTATTTGCTCGAAGTTTTAGCTTTCCTTCACAACCTTACAAGACGGAGGAGATTTGTATCAGCTGCAGCCACGTACGTAAAAACAAATCTAAAGAGACATCAAACTTAATCTGTACTAGAATGCTATATATATAAATGTATATGGTGTATAACTTTGCTTTTGAAAAGATTTCAAGGTAGAGATAATTCAGAAACTGGACAAAGTCATGTGTTATCTCTGTTCATATATGTTCAAAGTAACAAAATAAAACAGTATCTGATTCTGAACTGGGCAGAAGTAGTGGCGTAGGCATTGGATTCCCCTTGAGAGATGGAGAGAAATGGCAAAACACGTTAGCTGCTAGCAGGGGCGGACCCAGGTGGGGTCACATGGGGTCAAGTGACCCCACTTAGGTTTTATTTTTTTCTGCCCCAAGTAGCCTTTGGCTTTCAAGTTTTCTACAGTCTCACGAACAACATCTTCCACTGGAGTGAAAACTAGTCTCAGATTGATTAATC
>JANLJB010000601.1:0-10854 GCA_026212285.1 Bursera cuneata
GAGAATTGGCCTTCATTTACCAGAAGCAACGACTCAGATAATGTTACCGATGTCTCCAGGTTCTCCAGAGGTACATCCATCACCTCATCCACCACCACATCCATGTGTTGAGACACCAGTTTTGCATGGAGAAGGTGTCACTGAGGATGCTCCAAAAGTCTCTGTACCGCAATTGGAGCCCCTTTATACACCCTCCAAGGCTCAGACCTCAGTTCGCCACACTCATACACTAGTAAGCTTGTTAATGTTTCATTAAGAATTTTGGCTTGTTGTGAACATATGTTATGTTCACAGGTTGACACTCCTTCATTGTTGCTGGAACAAATGTTCCAGCAACTTACAGACACTATATAGACGTCAATGGACACTGCATGTTTAACGGTCCATGACCTTAGCGATAAGATGGAGGCGATAAACAATCGTATCATCTTATGGAGGCCAAGTATGACATGTGTCTGTACATGATGCTCACCGAGATCCAAGCCTTACGTGGAGAGGTAAGGGCACGTCATATAGATAACATGAGGACAAAGGCTTATTTGGTAAGAAAAACTTTATTCATTTCTTGCCATGCACATTTAAATGTAGAAATTTAACATTTATTTCTTACTTCACAGGTCAACATTGAGGATAAGAGTAATTTACCACATTCGACGTACGTCCTGGAGCTAAATCCAATTCTTACTGGATCAGATATACAGGTAGGCATACAAACAAAACCATTCAAAAATTAAAATGAAAATTTTCACAGTCCACAAATATCAATTAACCCATTTATGTAAACTTTTCAGTGTGAAGCCCCTGATGACATCCAACCCGTACAGACAACAGCCATTGAATATTTGGGTGCTAACACACAGGGTCACCCAGCAGACATTATAAGAATGCAAACCAACGACACTGACATGTTTTGGATACTTTCCTTGTTTTTATTTTTTTTACTACGGGTTATTGATTGATTCCTTTGATATGTTTGTAGGGTCTTAAGAGGATCATATCGTCGTCCAATCTCAGCCTGACCCAGATAATATTATCGACGTTGTGCCAGAGGGTAAGGTTATGAATGTCAACGCCATCAAACCTATCCCCGAGAAATAGAGTTTCTATGGTAGACCCTTGAAGAAAGGAATGCAACTTGTTTCTTCATATACAGAAGGGAGGCAGGCCAAACAAGCAAGGGGTGCATGCAAACAGTAGGAGCAGGATGTATCGGATCCAATAGAGCATCTATTACACAATGATCCCAATGCAGGCCTCTCGCCTGCTGAGATTGCCAAGTTTGACTAATGAGTGAGCACCGACTCCACCAATAAGTATGTTAACTGCAGTGTGTGCGACGCTTCCCTGTACTGATTCCAAATCCTTATTAATGATAAAGAGTGGCTAAAGGGTGCTGTATGTAAAGATATCGATAGTTTTTTATTTTGAATTTTCGATTATTTACGTACTAACCACTGGCGTGTCAATTATGTTGTAGCACATAAACACATGGATGGATCTGGTACGTAGGTGGCAGTCTAGAGATCCACACCATTCTACGACACACATGGCAGTATTGGACACATATTTCATGGTACGGATACAATTTATCGCATAAACTATTATTTTCTCGTTCATATTATCACAATGTTATTTTGCATTTAACGTGTATTGGTTAAATAAAATACAGTCATGGTTGACATCCTTATGGAATGAGCATAAGGAGGATATAATGATGGTGGATATTCCCTTGCACTTTTCGAAGTACATCCTTGGCATACAACCCCTCCATGGAAGACAATAGCTTGATTTGGATAAGGCAAAACTGGAAACTAAAATGTGTTACATTTTAATATTGAATATCTTGAAATGAGGCTCGACTAATGTTGATATTTTTATATATCTTTTCAATTTTTGTTCCTGTTAACGTGTTCACTTACCACTGGGTCGCCTCTTGCATTCACTTCATTAAGCATGTGGTACTTGTATACGATTCCAGTGTTGGTGGGACAAGCGATGAAAGAATGGCCACTGCARTTGAACCCTGACTTATTGCTTGCCCGTGTTGTTATCAAGTATACCAGCGTTCTAGATAGCCAGGTCGGATATTTGTGTAGACATCTCACCATACAGATTGGAGCGATCAAGTGATGGTGTACCACAACAAAGGCCCAATAGCAGCGATTGTGGGTTGTTCGTTTACAGGTTCATAGAATATCTCACATTCGACGTTCCTCTTAGGCATTTCATTGATACACGTCAACGGTCATCATTGATGAGGGACCCCGCGATCTTGTTGTGGAAACACAAGATCCTGAAGAAGACATGATATGGGAATATCTTGCGTATTTTTTTTTTTCCATTGATATTATGGTGTATATATTTGACGACAGGTTCATTGTATAGTTTATTTCCATTGATGGTGTATATATTTCACAATAGGTTCATTGAACATTTTTTTTCTAACAACATATGTGTATATATCGTACGAAACATGTTCGTTGTATATTTTTTTTCCATTGATAGTGTATATATTTCACAATAAGTTCATTAAACATTTTTTTTCTAACAACATATGTGTATATATCGTACGAAACAGATTCATTGTATAATCAATTTTTTTCCACTGATGGGTTCATTGTAATCTTCAAAAAACCTATGACAAATTGTTTTTTTTTTATGCTTTCGACCTTTTATCCAATTAGTTTAATTCAATATTATTCGATAATAGTTGCATCATTCTTTTTTATTTAAAACGTTGTTATATGATGCTAAATTACTTGTATAATAGTTTATGTTATTAAGATAATATACTAGGCTAGGCTTCTGTTAGGATAAGAAATTAATATGTTTTTAATTCAAACCCTTGTTGGTGACAAATGAAGTAGAGATTGTTCTCTATGATGGTCTCCACACACATATTTCGCCAATCAAGAGGATCCACGTCAGATAAATAAGTCTCTAAAATCGAACCAAAGAGCACAACCTTAGGATGTATTCCAGTTGCATCTAACGGCTCAGTGGATTCCAATATATATAATTTTCCTTTTATGCCCTTACCCATTGAAAAAGTGTTTTTGTCAGCATTTAATTTAACTTTTTTTTATGTCACCAATCATGTATCATTCTTTATCTTCACTCTGGTTGATGTAGCACAATTTGAGTCAAAGTTTTGTTTTAATTAGAATATTAATTATTTTAGGAAGTAAATATCATTTCTTGTTTATTTAGGAAGTTTGGCATCTTAAGATATTAAATATTATTAGAATTTGATTTGATTTTATTTCCTATGAGTTACTCAACTTGTTTTAATAAGAAATAAATTTTTTTAATTATAAATAGGTTTATTATCATTCATTATTAGAGCTTATTAGAGTTGATTATAAGTTTTATTATTATGATTTTATTTTATTCATGTCAATCAATAATAGTTACCATAGGTAAAGCAGAAGTGATTAGAGTTGATAAAATATAATAGGTGACCATAATAATAATTACCATTGGTAAAAGATCAAAGAAATATAGATGGTAGGTGATTACAGTTGAAAAAATATATAATAGGTGAATATACATAACGTATAATTGATAGTGTCCTTAGATAATAAATAAACGAAGGTTATTATTAATCCATATTTTTATATATATAATCAACAAACCCATGTAACATAACGTATAATTGATATTTTCATTGGTTAATAAAAAAACGGATGTTATTATTCGTTTATACAATTTGTCTGATTAAAAGGGGAAAAAAGGTTTGTGCATTAACCTAAGATTGGTATACATTGTAACATAATCAAAATCCTAGTTAGTAATTCTATAATGAAATCAGGGTACCCATTCCCTTCTATAAATAAGATGTCTTCCACTTTTTAAGGGGGGGAGAAACTTTGTTTGAAAAAGAAATTAGCCTGTGAATTTCAATGTTCTTCTAAAACGTTTATCTTTCTCTTTCTTATATAATTGATGATAAAATCATCATTACATAAATATGTTCTAAGACCTTGCAAACTCCATTTGGCTCAATAACTTTCTATTAGAGATTTGCCTCACCTGGTGATCCTAAGAGTTCCCTATTTGTTAATGCAACAGATATTAGTTGCCATTTGTTGGGAAATACCTTGATCTTAGGAAGAAGGACCTCATCCTATTTGGTATCAAAGCCAGTCCAACTATTAGTTTACAATTACAAATTTCTCTTAGTTCGGTCGTGTTGCGGGTGAGATTTGTTGTTGTAATATTAATAACACCCAAAATTTGTGTATCCTGACTTTATCACAAAATTCTGATAGAAAGAGAATCCTATTCACAATGGAATCTCGATCTCATTCATTCTGACGTTCTCATTCCGTTAGTTCTTCTCCTAGTTCTTCTGCAGTTTCTACTTCTGTCTCTTCTTCCTTACGATGTTCCTTTTAATATAAGCTAGATATGTTATATGAAATTGAATACTTTCCAGATCAATCTCATTTGCCTACTGCTACACTTCTTTTTCTAAATCCTTACCCTATATATAAGATTTCTATTTATTCTTTCAAAAAGACTATCACTACCCTCATTAAGCCATCCCCTCTTAAGGTCAACGAGTATGTCCAATGCACAAAGTTCCATTCTTATCAACTCCCAGTTACTGAGTTTGAGCAATTTGTCTAGATCGAACTCCTAGATCACCTTATAGATCTGTGGCAACACGAAGGATTTACCCATCTCCATTTTGGGGGAATCAGATTTGCTTTGACTTATCATGCCTGAAAAGGGTCTTCCAGTCACATCCAGCATTGCTTTAGTTGAGACTTGTTTTCCTAACTATAAGCATGATTGTTTTAGTACCATCCAAACAACTCTATGCGCTAGAACTATTATGGTGACCATGTTTCAAAATCTTAACATGCCTTTTAATGATCCTCAGCTTAAGAAATGCCACAAATTCCAAATCCAAATCACTGGAGCAGTTCTAACTTGCCCAACATACATGATACTATTCATTATCAGACGATCTATCGAGTTCAAGATTATGCCATGGATATTGCTCTTCCAAATTAGATGTCTGATTCTATGTTTATCAATGTAGAATCTAGGCTCCTAGTTGTACATTTATTCCCAAACAACTCACTCAAGAAAAGCTTTAAGACCTCATTCCTACCAAATAGGTAACAAGCTATAAAGAAAATCATGTTGCTTTATCTTCCAACAAATCGATTCAATCAACAGAACCCTATTTTACATAAATCAAAAGTGGTAAATGTGAAATTCGATTTCTTCCTGAAAAGTCTACAAAAGCTTTTCCCATTCACTTCCAGATTATAACTCTTCCATAACCATCTTGAAGGCTTTACCTCAAAAGGCAAACTCATTTACCAACCTTTACGCCATACCATACAAGGATTCCCTAATCTTCCTTTAACCAGTCAACAAAAAACCAATGGTACCTTCCTTAAAGCTTCTAGAGATCACATTCTAGGATATGATCTTTTAAGAGAACCTACTAGAAATTTTTACTTTTTAGTTAAATACAGTAGTCTATCTCCTACTCCTTCTGTACCTTCTCCATCAGGATGGGATGATCCTCTTGACCAAAGTCCACCTTACCTAACTACTCCAAAAACTTGTAAAATCAAACAGATATGGCAACCTAAATTCGTATAACCCCAAATTACATTAATGGTGATTATCAACCGACCTCTTCAGATGATTTTTCGTCTCTGACAACTCAAGAAAATCCTTTCACCGGAGAAAATTCTGTTTGGAAAATCAAGCCTCCTACCTCAAGAAAGCCTGATGGTCAACCATATCAAATATCTTCTGCAAAAGCTACTTTGAATTGGCAAGCTGAAAATTATGTTGCCAAAAAATCATACTTATAGCATATTGAAGTTGCCACACAAAGGATTGAAAGTAAATTGGAGTCCCATACTGCTGCTCCAATCACACCAATTGAAACACTCAAAAAGATAATTGAAGATCTTCACCATGTCATTATGCACCACATCAAATAGTCAATTCCCATTAATCAGTATCAAAGAAAAATGACCACATTGAAGCAATGATTATCTTCTCTTGAACAGATGGTTGCTAGATCTCAAAGTTTTCGTCAACAACATAATCCACCATATAGGATTTCCTCGATATCTTCCTTTTTTCCACCTCTGCTCTTACTGAATACATCCCCAGCCTTACCTTAGCCTCTAACCCAACCTTTGTTGACTGTAATTTTTTGGGGATAACTCTATTTTCTATAGAAATCAAAGGAAGCCAACCATTACTAGAACTCCAATAGCTCTACCCAATAACCTACTGCCACATCATCCACCTCAAATGGGGATTAACCCTAACATTACTTATCTCAATAATCTTACCATTAACTTTTCTCCATCAAATTCTTTTCCAAATCATAAATCCAACCCTCAAATGCTGTTGATAATGAGATAACTTCTGAAACCTCTGAATTTGATTTTGATATCCAAATTTTCAGAGCTTATATACAACAGGAATCTCTATTTACAAGAGAAACTTCAAGACCAGAAGTTCATGATCCTCTTTCTGAAGAAGAAATGTTTGTTTCTAAAGAAACTAGTCAATTGTCTGGCACTACTACAAATTCTTACTTTAGAAATCCTATCAAACTTCATCTCTTTACTTTTAATAAGTGTATGATGGATCACCAAAGAAATTGGATTCATGAAATGACTTCTTGGTGTAATGTAGAAATGCTTAAATCAGGAATTTTAGTCTGAAAAGTTATTTTAGAATTTGTGGCCAGAATGACAGGCTCTCTACCTGAATAGTTGCTTAAGCTTGGAGAATACAGACATATTCAAATTCTCGATTTTGCAGATATAAATCAGTTCATGTTTCATAACTATTTAGAATTTCTTGGAAGTCCAACTCATGTGGAAGATAAAGCTCGGAAAGAATTTTTCAAGATGAAATGTTGCTCATTCAAGCCTAATGATCTAAATAAGTATTTCTAGAAAGTAAGATCCTGATTCTATATCATTGGTGGAGTAGATGATCCTAATCTCAAGCAAGGCTATCTGAATTAGCTCCCTAATCCTCTTGGTTTAGAAACTCTGTGTTACATTGAGTCTCAAAGATTAACCCTTGCACAAGTCTCTCTTGGAGATTTATATAAACAAGTCCTCTACAAATTATAGAAGCTTTGTAATAGTTTAGAATTCCTTCGAGAATATTCAACCATTCAGAAGAAGCTTAGTTCAATAAGTGTATGGAAAATACAGAAAATTATGATTGCTCCTACAAAAGGATAAAACATAAGTAGAATTATTGTCATTTCAGTCCTTTTCATAAGACTCATCCGAAGAGATCGAAGAAGTTCAGATTTTATCGTAAAACATTGTCAAAAAATAAATCCAATAAATGTTTCATTTGCAGACGACAAGGCCATTTTGCAAAAAATTCAACACAAAATAGAAGGAAAAGGTTTTCCATATGATTAGCCAAGTTACAGAACAACCACTTAATTCGGCTTATGATTTGGAATCCCTCTTTTCGAAAACCGATGAAGACTTTCTAGCCACTTTTTTCATGTCTCAGCAAAGCATGATGATCTTGTATCATCCTCATCCTTCTCTGATGAAGAATCGAATTATTCTATGGCCATTTAACCACTTCCATGTCAATATTCCCTGAAAACCAAGTTCATTATTCCTCATATACCAATCCTTATCAAAGCTTCAAAGTATGATGAACCATAAAGCCTTATTGCATTCATTGATACTGAAGTTGTCCTATCCATGTTAAACCCCTCACTATTACTTTCAGACATATGGACTCCACATACGCAAGCCTTTTGAGCTGTTAATGGATAACTTTTTCTACTAAGATAATCAACAAACAGATTTATTTGGAATTTTTCCCAAGATTAAGTCTCTGTCACAAATTTCATGGATCTTCTCTATCAAGAAAAGATGTAGTTATTGGAATAGACCTTTTATCCCAATTGTTCACTCAATGAGTTTATTTTCAAGCTGATTTTAGATATAAGAGATATTTTCATCCTTGGATCCATTCAGCCTTTTTCCATTCCATACAACAGTCTAACCCATTATAAGCCCTTTAGTTCCAAAGTCTTAAAGACTATGCTATAGAATGTCATTTTGAATTCCTCACTAAATGCCATGCACCTTTATGGATCAACCCAGACTTTTGGGTCTCATTACCTTTCAAGAAGGCTAAAGTTATGAATCCAACAAAAGCAAGCCATCCAAGAATGAGTCTAGAACATTATAAGCTCATAATTCAAGAATTAGCAGAATTAAAAGCCCAACATCTCATTGAATCTACAGAATCCCATGGGCTTGTCAAGTATTTTATATCAAAAAACGAGCAGAACAACAAAGAGGAAAACTCATATTGGTAATAGATTATCAACCTTTTAATCTATTCCTAGTTCATATTAAGTTTCCTCTTCCAGACAGGCAATCTTTCTTTGCTAATCTTGTTGATACAAAAGTCTTTTCTAAGTTTGATTTAAAAGTAGGATTTTGGGAACCTAAAATCAAAATTGAAGATAGATTCGAAACAAGATTTTGCATCCCCAGAATCATTACCAATGGAAAGTTCTATCTTTTGGATTAAAAATAGCCCCATCATTATTTCAGAAGGCAATGACCAAAATTTTTACTCCATACCTAGATCATCTATTAATTTATATAGATGACATCTTGGTATTCTCTCATGATCATTCTATTAACCTAGACATTTGAACTAGTTTCACCAATAAGTTGTTCACTATGGTATCATGCTCTCTTCTAAGAAATGCATCTTTAATGTTCCATAAATTGAATTTCTTGAAATGATCATATTAGAAGGAAATTATGCCATACAATCTCACATCGACAAACAATTACTTGATTTTCTAGCCAGTAATCTTAGCAAAAAGGAATGTCAATAGTTTCTAGGTATTGTTAATTACATGGCTGATTTCATCCCGAAGCTTTCTCCACTGCTCCAAACACTCCATCAACTGCTCAAAAAGAATGCCCCTTCATGGTCTCGATAACATACTGAAGTTCTTGCTGAGATAAAATCTATGGTATAGAATTTGCAAACTTTTCATATTCCTTCTAAAAGTAGAAGAATTCTTTAGATAGATGCCAGTGATCTTTACTACTCAGTCATTCATTTTGAAGAACTCAAAGGAAAATGAAAAATATGTGGATATAAGAGTGAATCTTTTTTAGATAGTGAAACACATTATCACTCCGGTTTCAAAGAAATCTTAGCTATTAAGAGAGGGATAGAAAAATTCCAATTCCACTTGATCAGCCACACATTCCAAGTAGAAATGGACATGAATTATTTTCCACACATGCTTAAGTTCAAACAAAGACAGGTCCCACATCATCAGTGGCTCAAGTGGGCATCTTGGTTTTCTTGATTTACCTTCACAGTAAAGCATATAAAAGGTAGAGTTATGTTGGGAAAGACAAAGAAAATAATAGACAAATAAAAGAGAAACACAACACAAGAATTTATGTGGAAAACTCCAAATCGGAGAACAACCATGGGCTGTCAAAGATAAGATAATTTTACTATATAAAAAATTATTACAATCATATAGACTTTTATCTCATTCCTAAACCCTAAATTACACCCACACTCTCCTAAATATTTACCGCTTATACCTTTCTTAGAGGAATTTGCATCATCTCACTAAAGGAATTTATCACAAGAAATTATCCCACCTACCTCACATTATAGATGATTTTATCTAGAGCTAAAATAATACTCGAGAAGACTCACTCTATATTATAGGATGCTTGTAACCAAGGAGTATGCTCCTTTATATAGCTCCCCAATCCTTTTCTCAACTTGTCTCTAAATAATATGGGATGCTTGCATCTAGAATCTTGCTAGAGATCTCCTTTTATTTCCTACCTTAAATAGAGATTCTTTTCTTTTCCAAGACTTCCTATAACCAATAGGATTTCTTTCCTTTTCTTTCAAATTTAGGAATAATTTATTTACTTATTTATTTAACCAATACTTAACAAATCTCCACCGTAACTAAATAAACTTTCAATATTATCTCTTATCGACAACCATAATCCTTAAACCAGAGAATTAATATACTCCACCAAAAAAAGTATACCCACTTAGAATAAACCATTTCAAGAATTTCACTTCAGCTTCAAGTCAAAAATCCTTGCTAAAAATCTATGGTGCAACCACCAAGTTTGAATTTTTTGGGAGTTCCTCAGCCTTTGACATTCCTTGCACCATACACCTTGCATCAAAGGTCAAACCAGTGCCCATGTGTAAATTTGTGGACCTACCAATGATAATCATCCTCTATCATGACAACTTGATTTCACATGTCATGAGGATAAATAGATCTTACTAGAACTGCAAATATATTACAGTCTCTTATGGAGAAAAGAGACACACCATTAGTGACAATGTCAATATCTTCCTTATTGACTCAGAGCATTAAGCCAAACTTGCTTCTCTTTTCCTCAAACTTTACTTTTGGTGCCACATTTCCAGCAAACTACCTCCTTCTTCTTAGAGTTGCTAATTTCACCAGTAGTACTATTTGAAACAAGGGTTCCCTTAAAATCCTTATGTAAACCATCTTGAATTGCACTTGCCACAAGCCCAAAACTTTCTCCCACCAAATTTCTTTATCCNCAACTTTCACAAAAGACATCTTATTTTTGCATCCCGAGCCCTAATCTTGATGCACTTTTCTTGGTGAATTTACTGTAGAAGAATACTTACTCAATAAGCTTCCAAAAAAGATTGAAGGGGTCACAATGGTCCCACTTAAAACCTAATCTCCTTAGACAAAGCTTTCTTAGATCGTAAATATTCAACTACCACACCAAAACCTTCAATGCACTATCAAGGGCC
>JANLJB010000604.1:1679-25126 GCA_026212285.1 Bursera cuneata
GGCGCTCGGTTACTGACTTGTGAGGAAATTTTATCTCGGATGAGCGCCGTGGCGGTGGAAAGTGAGCGCTGCGGCGCTTAGCTACTGACTTGGACGAAATTTATAAAAATTTGACTAAGGCAAATTACACCCAAATGAAATCTAATGCTTCCTAAACATTATAACTTACAAATGAAAGCAAATACAACAATTATAACATAAATATGACATGGAACTCAACCTTTTGGGAGGCGAAACAATCCAACTAATATGGGTCTAGGAGGATTAAATTGCATCCCAAGGTTGAATTAAGACTTAATTACCCAATTTGGATCTTCAAGGGGGCTGTTTTGGGCTCGACTTTGCTGAAGCTCGATCCCATTGGCTTGAAAGGCACACACGGGTCGGACCATGGGTGGAAACAAGAGATAGGGCAATTGGAGGTGGTGCCGGAAATACATCACAACCCACTCTTATTTAGAAGATTCTTTCCTTTTTCTTTTTGTTTTGTATTTTTCATTTCTTGCATCATTGTTACCTTCTAAAAGCTGTACAAAATATAAGCTTTATGTCGAAAATTTAGGACAATGTTTAGTTTAGGATTGGGGGTGGAAAAATAAATTTTTTTATTTTTGAAATTTTTATGCTTCATTTTGGATTATGGTGTGTAATTAGGTCTTTTATGCATTTTGAGTTTATTTTTCTTCACCACTTTTGAAGTTTGTTGTAAGAATTAATGCATATTCATATTCTATATGCCATGTTCTTGATGTTAAAACTAAGATGAACCTAGATTTGATGATTGAGAATCTAATCGTGAAGACAACCTTATGAGTTCTTTGAGCCATAAGCATTTTATTGTGAGAGTTAGTTTCTTTGTGCTTCTTAAATACTATTCACGGTGATCTTAATTGTTAGATGATATCTATAAATTTTTCATTGAATGTTAGGATTCTATGCCTCAATTTAAGAATTATGTTGTTCTTGTCATTGTTTTGGTTGAATAACTTGAGTAAAGAGTTTGAGCCTTTTCGTTTTCACAATTTCTCATATTTGACTTCTTGTGCTTGAAACTTTTCGGATTGTTACCAAAATTTTCTTAAACCAAGTTAAAATAGCCGTTCACAAAAAAGAAGCAAGTCTATCTTTGGGTACCCTTGATTAAAAAAAAAAACTAAGGTAACTTGGGGTAAAGTCGACCTTATAAATGTGTGATAGGCGCATGGTCATAGGATTGATTCCTCCTAAGGAACCAAAAAAAAACAAAAAGAGATCAATAAAAAGAGGTCTCAAAGATCCTTGAAGAGTGTGAAAGGTATTGTTGCAAAAAGTTGAAAAGAAGAGAGCTTTGGTGTGAGTTCTATCATTATAAATCCTTTGAAGTTATGATTATTCTCACTTTCATCCATCCATTGATGCATGCTTGATGTTTCTTGCTTAAGTTTGCTAAGAATATGATTTAGACAATGTGATATCTTTGCAATCCTAGTATTTGATTCTCTCATGAGATCAATTTTGCAAACATATGAGTAGTCATTTTTTATATTCATATCCATATGCGAAATATATTTGCTATTTCTTTTTACATAACTTATCTTCATCTATGCTCGATGAGTGTTTTTAAACCTTGGATTGGTGTGCTTTAATAAGTGAATCTTGTGAGGTTTAGAGTTGAAACAAATTCTGATTCTCGACATTAGGTTTGAGAGCATTTAATGTGGATATGTTTTGAGCACTGGAATGTGGATGTATGGTATGGACATGATTTGCATAATGAGTTTTGTTGTGTTCAGATTATGAAAGTATTTGTGTATGACATATTTAGTTACAATCCATAATGCTAAGCAAGGCATGAAAGTTTTGCCGAATTTAGTTTTTCAGTTTGTTTTTAAAATTTCATTTATCTTTTTTTTTTTTTTTTTTTTTTTCTCGAGGACNATCTTTTTTTTTTTTTTTTTTTTTGCTCGAGGACTAGCAAAATCTAGGTTTAAGGGAATTTGATAAACCGATATTTGTTATAGTATTTTGTTATGTTTTTAGCCCTTATTCATGCATTTTATATTAGGATCATGTTGCTCTGACATGTTTTTTTTTTTTTCCTTTTACAGGTGTTTGAGCTTTTGGAGAACATTTGAAGGAAATTGTGCAAAAAGAGCAATGTAAATGGTGAACTCAAGAGAACTTAGACCAAAGAACATCTCTCAGTATTTCAAGTATAACTTTCTTATCAATTTTTGGATTTTGATGATTCTGGTTGGTTTTAAAAGCTAAGAGATAGAACTACAACTTTTATGTTATGACCTTTTCCAATTCTAGCATTGCAGCACTTAAGATCAACCTGTAGCATTGCAAAGGTAGAGAGTTGAGCACCAAGGCACCCAAAAGGCAAGGCCACAACACTGGCCCGATTATACAACATTTGCACTTTCGATTTTGTGCCATTTTTCGACCCTAAAGTAAACTAATATATAAGGTGGATGACTCTGGATGTTTGAAACACTTTTCTTTCACCTTTCTTCATCTATTTTCATCCATCTACACCAAAATCAATAAGTTTTACATTGGTTCTTCATCAAACTTCATCAAATCAACATCTAGGTATTGAAGAGGAGATCAACCACTTCAAGATCTGATTGATTTCATGATAAAAAGGTTTTCTTTTGTAGATTTGATTTGTTTTGATTATATTGAGTTAATTATTGATTGTATTTATGGGTTTGAATTTGATTATGAGTAGCTAAATGTATTTTGGGTATTTAGTGATGTTATGATTGTATTGAATATTTAGTGATATGAATTTTAGTGAAGTTATTGATTGTTTCTTGTTTATTGTGCTAATAATCTTTGATTATTAATTGTGATTGGCATCTATGTTTGTCATTGAAGTGAAAAAATTGGGAACTAGGGTTAGACAAATCATCAATCCCTAATTTAGCCCTATTAAAACAAGTGTATAAATTGATTCATGATCACTGTCTCGATTTGGATGGTTGTGTGATTTCCTTGTGCATGTGCCGATTAATTTAGTGACAAACTGATCATGGAACTCGCTAATTGACTGTAAGTGAGGGTTAACCATGATCATTTAAATTATCTAGCCTTAGTGGAATGACCAATAATTAAGACTTAGGAATAATTGCATTGATCACCCAATAGCTCAATGCATGATTGATGTTAACTAAATACCATTGACATCCATATTGTTTCATCTAGTTCAGGGTTTGAATTCCTTTGATTTATTGCATTCTTTTCAATTGATTAATTAATCATTTTGATTTGATTTGAGTTTTTGAACATCAACTTGGTTAAAGTGTTTACAATTTAATTATTTGTTAATTTAGTAATCTTAGAAAATATTAAGAATTTAGACCATAGCAATCCGGGGTGAACTTGTCATTATTCTATAAATTGATTCGTACACTTGCGAACATTTAAAATTTGTACATTAATATGTCCTAAGAGTAAAACATATTTTTGTAAATGTAAATAATTATGATAATAAATAAAAGTTATTTCGTACAATCAATTGTCTCATATCTCTTTTATACCATGATCAAAGATCTAGAGCTAGAACAATGATAAAGTCTCTAGTTATATGAGGTGGTCATATATGTCGTGCAAATAGCCTAAGATCAGTAGATAATAATTTAGATAAGGTCGAGATTACTATGAGTTCAAGACATATGTTGTTCCAATGAATTTTATATGTTGTTACCAAAGGAATTTTAAGTAAAGCTTTTGGCTATAACTTTTAGACATGTAACGATACAACATATATTTTATTTGTCTTAAAACAGTCATAATATTTTTAAAAGATTTTCAAAACTGGTTCTCCTATAATTAAAACTGATTACAAACAGAAAACACAGCTGAGTTAGCAAATTTTATTAACCTATCAAATGACCTCTAAAAATCACAAAATTTGACATGGAAGTTCCTTTATGTGTCATAGATTAATTCTGGAAATTTGCCTAATTTTTAATAGAGTACCAAATTTTATAGAAATTTCTGAAGTGAACTGACTCAGTGATGAACACTATTTGACAGGCTCACTGTGTCCTAAAATTTTAGTTATTAAAAATCAATTATCATGTTTAAATGCTATAAAAAAAATTACGAAATGGCATATATGTGTCTATGATACTCATGTAATCAATTGTCACTACAGTTTTATGTATATTTCAACATACAAATATACAATGATGTAATTTAGCTGCATGAGCTAGAAAGATGAAGTTCATTCAGTCATATACCTTGGAAAAAAGCCCAGTTGGGAGGATATTTTGATCATCAAAGATCATAGAAGTTGAACAAGGGCATGATAATAAATATATTCATATGAGATTAAGATCCCTTTCTACCAAATCACCATGGATTTTTTTATCATTATTTTATTTATTTGTCCCATATATTCTTGATAATTATAATTAAAATTTATCCTTTTAATAAAAGAGGGTTTTTATTCAAATCAAGTATCATATAAAGACCTAATATCATTCTGTGTATCACGGCAGCCTTTTCCAAATACAAAAATACATAAAAAATAAAGAAAACTGTTAACCTTTTCCATCACCCAAAGGTGGTTTTCTTCCACTTCAATACTCGAATTCAAAACGATGAGTACAAAGTGTAAAACATAGTCACTCATCTTTCTTTTTCGCTTCCACTATCAAACAAGTCCTATTCATGAAATCTTGGCCTTTATGAGATATAGTCATCATAAATTTGTAACACAATATTTCCTAGTCAATTCTAGACTTTAAGGTGAGGCATATTAGCTCTTTAAACTTAGACGAGACTCCCTTCCACTTCCAGCATAGAAAATATCGAAACGGTTCCTTTTATCTTGATAGAAGAAACAGAGCCATTCCTTCCACATTGAGCAAGCGGAGTTTCAACAATATTTTTTGTTTTATATTTAACGGCTACAATAAACTTTTAATTTATTTATTTTCTTTGCTAGACTTTTTATTAAAAGAAGAACACAAATTTTATAAAATTAATGTTCATCTGCTTTTCAAGGAAGTTTTCAGACTTATAAAATTTTATTACATCTTTTACAAATTAAATGTTCTCGTATGTGAATAAAGCGAATGAATGTTTCGGCTCATTGTATGTGGTTACGAATTGATAGTGTTATGGTTACTGTATCCAACAAGACTAATGATATTGCATACGTGCACCACTAATGTTAATGTGAATGTTCGATCGAATTAAGTGTCATGAACGTTATTGGGTCAAGTCACCGGCCTACAAGTAAACATTAAGCAGCATCAGCTATTGTTTTTGTTTATAATGTGAATGTTTAAAATGGGTTTGTCAAACTTTTTTCATTAATTTCTTCAAATGATAATGTTTATATTGATGTTGTTGTATCGTAATGTTTTAAGTTTCCTCTAATATTTCACCAAATATGTCTGTTATGTTGTGGTATTTTTTATCGAGTTGACGGTTCACCTTTCTCGTCACCACCATTTTGCAAATTTTTCATTCACCAACATTGTTTTCTAACAAAATTCACTGGAAAGCTTCTGAGATACATTTACTGCTACTTTATAGGCCTGTTCAATGTAAAGTAGCTGCTACCTGGTCTAGTTACTGCTATCTCAGAACAACTGTGTGATGTCAAACTTATGATCACATCCTGGAAGCATAACTCTGAAATCCTATTTTAGAAAACATGCTGAAACTAATAAGATTACAAGAAGTCCGGCTACTCTGACATAAAAAATAAAAATACAGGATTCAAGCTCCACACACTTAACAGTTAACAGTGCCATGCATGATGTACAGGCGAACCACATGATATTAGAGTAATCCTAGAAACTGTACATTGAAACACAGAGCAAGCTGGAAGTGCAGAGGGCCTACGAGGTTGCTTTGCATGAAACTTTATTATGCCCAACTCCAAGGCACTTGGTGCATGTAACGGTTCTTTCGATTAATCCATCTCTATTTCGTTTCCTCTTCTGTTGGTTAGACAATGGAGATTTGCCAGGAGGAAGGACAAGCGCATCCTCCGGTTTAGTTTTTCCCTTAGCCGGAGTCTCTTTTGCAGCTGTAATAGCTAAAAAAGGGTTAATGGACTTGGAGTATGCTACACGGTAGCTATCAACAGAGAAATATCGTGAACAATAATCATACACACTCCTTTTTGTGCAATTAAAGACAGCAATAGCATGGCGGCAAGGGAGGCCCATAGCTTTCCACTCCAGACAACTGCACTCCTGTTTATCCATATCAACAACATTAATGGAATCGTTGTGGACCTCAAATATGGTATCAGATGAGAACAATACTCTGAGGTAACGTGCTTTGTGGGTTTCTTCCTTGAGTTTTTCCTCCTTCTGTGGAGTGAGTTTGGTTGACCACCAGGCTGAATCTATGTGACGTTTATTTATCAACTCCATGATCTTACATTGTATCGTTTCCAATTTCCTTATCAGGGGGAGATCTCCCACTTCCTCTATCCAGTTTGCATATGACCCTGCAACATCAAATGAAATTTGATGGTAACTCTCACCCTTAAAAGCTGCGTTCGTCCAATACTCTGGTTCGATCTCCATGAGCCACTCATAAGCTTTTGGAGAAACACGTTTAATTTTCTCCATGGACATCCTAAAACCATCAAGTCGGGCTGCCTGGGCAGCAGCCAAAAAATTGGCAGGCAATGAATTCTTCCCAGGCCCATGGAACGGACCCTTCAAATTTATCATGAAATCATCCAACAGGTGGAATATAGAATAACCATGGTGAGCATTCTCAAATACTTTAAGCACAGACTTCATTAATTCCTTTTGTCTATCAGTGACAAAGGTTATCGACTGAGAAGTTGTCAGTACAGATCTCAACTGCTCCAGAAACCAAAGCCAATTGTCATCATTCTCAATATCGATTATAGCAAATGCAACCGGGAAAACACCATCATCCCCATCAAGTGAATTAGCTGTCAACAAGATCTCACGATGCTTTGATTTTAATGAGGTAGAATCAAGGAAAAGAAGTGGGCGACAACCATTTTCAAAACCATATATTGAGGTATCAAAGCATACAAAAAGGTTTCGAAATTTTTTGTCATCGCCAATGGAAAGCTTTGCAACACTACCTGGGTTTGCTTCCAACAGATTATCACAAAACAAAGGCAATTGATTATATGCCTCCTTGTATGAGCCCTGAAGCTGCTGTTTCGCATCTCCTATCCCACGCCATACTTGTGTATAGTTCAACTCAATCCCAAAATCCCGAAGAATGGTGTCAGCAACTTCCTTAGGTTTGCAATGTGGGTTCTCTCGTAACTTGGCCTTCAGAATACTCACCAACCAATTCCTTGTTGGAGTGGCACCCCTCCTAGAGTCTCCTCCACACGTATGTGTTACATTCATCTTTTTAATCCTGAACACTTCTTCAGATGGAACCCAAGATGCATAAATCCTCCAAGGACAACCTTCAACCATACATGTTCCACTTGCGCGGCTTTTCTCATTTTTTTTTAACCTATACATAAAGCGATGTGCAACAGCATATTTCTGCAATGCATCACGAAATTCATGCACACTTTGAAATTCCTGGCCTACACCAGTTATACCATCTTTCCATGAGGCTACCATGTTTTCTGGTGATACATTATTAAAATCATGTACCAGAGCAACACTATCGTCTTGCGGCTCAGCATCAACTATTGCAGATTGATTGTGCTTCCGGATATTCTTTCTGTTAGCTAAAGTTTTTATTCTCTTTGTAGAGCCATTAGCACTATTTTTCGATGCAGCACGCCTTCGCTTCTTAACAGTATCAGCAGGGGTACCACTCATATCAAATGCAATTGGACTGTCAGGAGTTCCATCAGAAGCACCAGTGACAGGGCTATTTTGTGTAAAATCAGCATCACTTGGTTCATCACTGTCACTACCATCAGCAGGTCTTGATACAGAAGTAGTGCCAGCAGCTTGAGACACTGTATAAGCAGGCACAGTTTCAGCAAGTTTTATCCCATTCTCCCTGCAAGTGATAAATGATGCGAATCAATGCTATGCCAGCAAAAAGTTTCACAATTCCTGCCGTTACCCAATAATTAAGCACCATAACAAATACTGAGATGCACTCTCATCATTCCACCAAAAAGCAAGGACAAATGTACTAACATACTGTTTTGCTTATTGATCCCATGGCAAGAAATTCCCTTTCTATTATAACTGGTCAAGCAATGCATTTCAAAATAGGCAAAAGAACTGTCAAAAAATTAATTAAAATAACCATGCTCCCATAAGCAAGATAAACTTAAAATGTTGGATAAATACCTGCCACCAGGTGTTGTAAAGGCTTCACGATCAAAACCTACTTTCCCTGTAACAAAAACTTCTGCCGTTACAGCATCCCCATGAAAATCATACATCCTCTTAAGGTCTTTGTCATTTGACAAAGTGATGAGAGTTCGCTTGTTTCCAGGAAGAAAATACTTGACAGACAAAGATTTATGATCAAAGTTCAAAAGTTCAGCTAATTTTAACATCAGGTCATCAAAAAGGGTTTCTGGATTAATTGTTATGGCATTTGCCTCTCCCCCTTCGTATGACAACGATCCATCATCCTTGGTCAGAAATTCGCCACCAGACTGGCAGATTAATATAAGCTTCCCCTTCACCATTGCCAATAACTTCTGAAGTTCATATAAACAACCAAAAGACAAATGTTATATAGAGAAATATTTCATATGCATTTCCCCTAGTTCCAAAAAAATTATAATTCTAAGCTTAGAATTGATTCTAGGATGAAACTTGTTCTATAATGTCGACAATTAACGACCAAGTAGACTAGTGAAAGACAACCATGACATTGAGAGGCCTATGAAGACAAAGATCAAATTCAACGACAACAGTTACAGAAGTGATTTCAAGAAACGAAGTTCAAGAGGATGTTCACATTCATAAATAGTTCAAGTTGCATAAGACATAAAGACCCCGATAAAAAAATTCATTTACTCGGGTAATCAAAACTCATTATGGTAAAACTACCACTCTATGGAGATGATGGCATTATCTTTTGATTTTAGATGGTTGTCCACTTCTCTCACAAATTACAGGCTAACATCTTACCAGCGTGTCTCCTGTAACAATCAAATTCTAGGTAACAACCAAGTTTCTCAACATCATAAAGCTTCACAACAAACCTTAACCCAGCCAAAGATAATATCAATGAACATTTGTGTCATATTTTCACATTATAGTGCATGCAAATTAACAAGCTTAACTAGATTTGAGAGAAGAAACAATTTCCCAAATAATGCACATCAATAAACCAGGTTCATCAACATATTTTTCCGCCACTAACTGGTAATGGACTTACAGAAATATGTTCACAAGCCAACAATAATTTATACTATAACCAAGCAACAAAGAAAAAGTCCAGGTTGCAAACTTGCAATGGATTCTAGACCCAGTAAACAATCAGGAGATACAAACAAATGAAAACTAGTATTATACTACATGAACAACATCACTACCAAAAATATAAACGAAACAAAGAGCCAAGTATATCATGGTATCTCGCTACAACACTGGTGGCGTAAATGTTATAAGTATGATGTAAATCCTAAACGTTACAACTCTGATGGTTTCACACCATTAAAATTCATTCAAAGCAACCACACAAAAGCAAAATCTGAGCAGAATCCAACAAAACTCTTAAGAGCACCTAATCTAGCAACAAAAATGAATTTTTGACATCAATTTCTTCAATTTCCACATCAATATGACGGAAAACATCAAACATGTCAGCCTATTTCATGGAACAACAGTTAACAGCAAAAGTCAACCGGACCAACGTTGATTATCACCCATCAGAAAACCCATCCCATCACAGATACAGACCTCCAAGAAATACCCAAAAAAAACATGAAATTGAAGTTAAAAATTCGCCACATTTAATGAAAAACAATTCACTGTCAAAGTGAAACAAACCAACCAACGTTAATAATCATCCAATCAAGAAGCCTATAGAAGATTCAGGCTTTAAACAAATACCCATCAATCTATACCTCCAACACATGAAATTAAACTAAGAAATGCACTACATTGTCAACTGTACTGAAAGAATTACAAAGTACATCACCACAGGAACTCGGTCGGGTTCTGCATGTGGTGAATACAATTAGTATACGAAAAGAAAACGAGTGTAGAGAGCATGAAAAGAGAGAAAAAGGAAAACCCAGGTGGAGTTCGAAAGTGAGAGAAGGAAACGTACCTGCGAGGGCTGTGAAGGAGAAGAAAACCCTAGATATGGGGGCCTTTCGGAATTTGGGGAAAGTGTCGAAGCTAAGAGGGGCGAGGGTGTTTTGGAAAACAAATCGTAGAATCAGGGCGCCCTGCTATTAAGTTGAGTGTGCGTTGGGGGACTCTAGTCATGTTGCTAAATAATTAATTAATTATATTGAGAGATAAAACCTGTGAGACCGCATAGCGCAGTGGATTAGCGCGTTTGACTTCGGATCAAAAGGTCGTGGGTTCGACTCCCACTGTGGTCGATTTTTTAAATTTATTTATAATTTAATACCTCGGCTAGTGTTAAATTTATTTTTATTTAATACATTATTTCTAATATTTATAATTTTTTGCTAGTCTTAACTTTATTTGAATTTAAAGTAATTATTATTGATCACCCTTATATTTTCCTTTTATTTCACTAATACGAGATTTTTATTATTTTTATCTTCTCTTATCTTTAAGTTTTAGAAAAATATTTTCTCAAGTCCTTTAGTTAAAAATTTCATTAATTAATATCTATTAGCCTCCATAATACAATAAATTTACAATTTTATCCTTACTAACATATATAAAAAAATAATTAATTTTTAAATAATAATATTAAGTTAAATGATCAAATTATCTTTGAAATATATAATTGTCTATAAAAATTAATCATTTTAATATGTGTTAATATGCGTTAAGAGTAATTTGATCATTTAACTTAATATGGTCCTTTAAAACTTTGTCTTTTTTATTATATGTTAGTAAGGGTAAAATGATAAATTTATTGGAGTATAGAGGTTAATAGATGTTAACTAACAGAATTTTTAACTGAAAAACTTGAGAATAGATTTTTCTAAAACTAAAAGATGACAGAAGATAATAAGGGTAAAAGTCCTGTATGAGTGAAATAAAAAGAAAAAGTAGGGGTGGTCAATGATAATTACTCTTTTGATTTAATAATTTATTTCTAATATTTATGACTTATGTTTAATATTTATGATTTTATGTTTAATATGCTATAATTAATATCACAATTAATTATAGAAATATTAAATGAACAATTAATAACATAATATTAATTGTACAAATTAATAACACAATATCAATTGTACTAATTAATAACTGAATAATTAATATAGTTATTTAAATAGCATAACACTTCAAAAATTATAAATAAACTATAATAAATAAACGGTCTCCAAGCTACTATCGAACACCTCGAAAAAAGCTTCCGGTGAACTCGAACTATGTCAAAACTCTATCATTCTGGAAGCCTAAACCACTAAGAACTCTTCTTTTAACGTGAGAGAACGAGAGAAGGAATGTTTTGTTGTTGTGAATAGAATGAAAAAGGAGAAGGCTTTATATATTGGAATGTTTTGTTTAATCAAAATTCAACTGGGGGGTTAGAGTGAATATCTTCATACATTGGAAGAATGCTCGTGGTACGCAGAGAATAACAAAGACTATAAATAACATAAACCACTCAAAGCTATAGTTGATTCTTTGTAAGCTCATAACTCAACAGAATTACAATCTAGCTTTTACATATAGAACATACAATACACTCAACATAGCAACTCCCAACTCTCAATAATATTTTTCTCACCACTACACTGGAGTTAGTCACCATCATCCTCCATATAGACTTGCTTTGAATTTTCATTCTTTACTTGATAAGATCAAATCATATAGGCAGCCGAGCCAGGGGCGAGATTAGGCTACTTCATGGGAGTAATTATTTTAGCTTTTGGTTTGTCCTGAGTTTATGAGACAAAGAATCCCAGGTAAAACCATGAGACTAGCGTTTAAAATAATAAAATAAATAAATAATAGAAATTATTAAATAAACCTTAATATAATTATTATCATTGTTAATTTATTTTTAGAAACATATTAACATGTATTTAATATTTTTAATCTAAATTTTTTAAATTTAAGTTTTTTGTTTTTATTGTATTCGTATATATAATTTAGTCGAGTTCAATACTAAATGTTAAATTAATTTTAAATTATTATTATGTAAAATTTAGTTCAATCCCAAACTATACCAAACATAAGACAGTAGTATTGATAGTCCAGTCAAATCCAATCTAGTAATTTCATTCAATAATATTGATTTATTAATTTAGAGTTATATATAAATTATTTAAAAAAACTATTTATATATTTTAAAATAAATTATAATATTAAATAAAAGAATGATTTATGGATGTGACGTGTGATTATCTTGTGCAAAGGGCTAATAATTTCAGCCTATTCCAATACCATACGAGAGCCCGAGTAGTTTTGGATGGAAAAATTTATCTGACCCTCCTTATAAATTTTAAGAAATCACTTAATTTTAAATTTTTATTAAATTATTATTTATTTTTTAAAAATTTAAATAATTTTTTTAAAAATTAATATTTATTTCTTAAAAATCTGAAAGATAAGTTTTTTATTTTTAAAGGATAAACGTTAATTTAATAAAAATTTGAGGTTAAATATTTTCTCAAAATTTATCTGGGGATAATGAAATTTCCCATTTTGAATGTTTGCTTCCAATGCATTTACTCTATGTTCCATTTTGATCGTTTGTTTATTTTGATTAAAGATGTGAAAATAACCCATAGGCAGTTAAGAATAAGATTTTTTACTTTTACTCGCCTCGCGTCACCCCAAAAATGAATATATACATTAAAATTAAAATTAATTAAATATTATAAATTATTATGAACAGATAATTACACATATAAAGTAGTTTAACTTTTTTTTTTTTTTTTACTTTTAAGAATCTTGTAATTGTTTATTGTTTTGCCTCAGGTTTAGATTTTTTGTAAGCACCAAAATTAAATTTATACTAAGTTTTCATGAAAAAGATGTAAAATAAATTTTATAATTAAAAATTAAATTCAAATGGGACCGGAGAAGAAATCCTTAATAAATAAATGTGGATTTCCTGGTGGAATTAAGGATGAGGATGGAAATACTTCAAGAAATGGGTTTGGAGAGGAAATCTTCTCTCCATTCCATCGCATTTAACATCCCTATTAACAATTGAAGTTTCATTAAATTCAATCATTCAGACTTCACATTTAAAAATAAATAGTTGTAAATCTTTTTCCCACCACCAAATCACACTTTAACTTCACTTTACTTTCTTTGTAAATTCAATTACTAAATTTTAAGTAAATATTTATTTAACTATTGAATTAAGTAATAGATATGTCTATAGTGCAAAGTACTAACCCATTACACATTCTATACATGAATCGTTTAGAAAACTCAGCATTTTGGTACCATATTAGTGTGTGAAAGAGAAGGTACATTTTTGACTTCTTTAATCTCAAACCAAGCATTTATATCTGTCATTTCTTAACGTAGTTGACAACCTTTTAAGTGTCAAGTACTAATAATAAATGTTTTCTTAACTTGTAAGCAACCATTAACAAATAAGGGTCATTCTCAAGCCACCCAAACTTCACTTCTCACAATCAAACAAATGCCCAACAAGTCCAAGACTCTATCACCAAGAGTTGTAACACCAACTTCATTCATTTTTTTTATTTTTATTTTTTTTTTCGACCTCATGTCACACCTATGAACAAATACAACATCATTATATTTCACAATAAGCCTAGCTTCTCTTAAATAAATAAATAAATAAACCAAAACAATCCCTAAATCCTAAAACAAATTAGAGCTAATAGAAATTCTGGCAGGACTAGAAATGGCAAAGAATGATAATGTAGACCAGTGGCTGTACATGGCATTCTGCTAAATAGGGTAAACACGTAGATGTGAGTGGCAATGGGAGTGTGATTAATTAGATTAAGCTTGGGAATGAAGATGTCAACATGTAAGGAATATGGGCTAGAGGCCCTCGTTGTCTGGCAAGTTCATGAATGTCCTTTACAATGTCGAACACTGCCTCCGGTTGTGCAAGTTTAAAGGAATTCTCTGACATTCTCTTGAGTTCATCTTTCTTGGTACTGAACCATTCTGCTACTAGCTTAGCAGTTTCTTTAGGATTTCGGGTGAAGACGCCAGACCCATTGTCTACTACATATGGTACATTGCCCTTTTCCTAGGGTTGAAAAATGAGAGGGAAAAGAATAGCAATGAGATTGGAACTTGAAACTGATGTAAATTTTGACTTATCATAAGCAAGTTTATGTGAATAAAAATTGATCACATACTTGTCCAGGAATGTAGTCGTTGAGGATAATTGGAAGCCCCCTAATCAATGCCTCTGTAATTGTACCAGGTCCAGCCTGGAGAAACGCAGATGTCTGTTAGTCTAAACTACTTGGCAATGTTTAGAAACTATCATGAGATGATCAGTTATACATACCTTTGTGATTATGCAGTCACAAGCTCCCATCCATTTCTCCATCTGTGTTTCGAATCCTCTAACCTACAATGATGAAAGAAATTTTTTAATGCATATGCCTATACAAATTCTATTGCAAGTGTAAGATGTATTTGATAGGTTCAGGTAGAAGCGATTACCTTAACTGGGATCATCCATTTGTCGGATTCTAGTGTAGAGGCAAGAGTTTTATTTCGGCCACAAATGATAATCAACTGTCCAATCGGTTTTCCGCTTTCTATATCAAACAGAGATTCTCCCAGAGCTCTTGCAGTTTTCTTAACAGGACCCATCCCATCACCACCCCCCATCAGTAACACTGCCGGCAAGTAAGGGTCCATCTTGAGTTCTCGTCTTAAATCATCCTAAATAATCAAACTGAAGTTGATCAAAAAATAAAGTTCCATCTCAGCAAGGTAGAGAAAAGTATGCAAGTATATGATCCGAATCAACCACCTTGGAAAGAACTGCTCGGGCAAAAGAAGGCCGAATAGGCAAACCAAAAACCCGTGTTTGAGACTCTTCTAGGCCATCCAGTAAGGCTCTCTTGGCTACCTCCTGTGATGGGCAGTAGCATCTATTGACCCCAGGATGAAACCTGATTACAGATTCCAATGTTAACATACATGTAAAGCTTACAAAGCTGAAAAAATGAAGAATTGATTGACTGACCATGTAGGATGGCAAGTATTAAGGTCTGTGATGACTGTGACAAATATCACTTTTTTCTGCAGACCTTGCCTTTTCAGAACCCACAGAGGAATGTGTTGCATCAGAGGATGAACACTTATGATAATATCTGGCTTGTACTCCATCAAACCAGCCTCCACCTCCCTTCAATCATGCAATGCAATGATATTTAGATACTATCATCCGTGCACCGAATTAGAAAACAGATTCACTGATCTTCAGTAGTGATTCATTTTTGGTTGACTGACAAACAATGATGTTTGCATTGCTAGCTGACTTCTAACAATTGGTTAAGTTTCAAGTGGGTAATAAAGAATCATTTGAAGAAAAAGACAAATAGAATATCATAAGTGAATGAGGTTAAACAATGCTTAAGTCATCTTCAAAGATTCAAACCTTCCTATATTCAATTGCAAAAGTTTGAAATCAAAGTTTCCAATGTTAACTTGCAGGATTCAAATGCTAATACATCTTAATCACAAAATTAGATCATCAAGACAAACATATATGATATTGAAAGAACCGGTAAGAATTGTTGAAGTTAAAGGTTAGAATTGTTCCAGATGGACATACTTGGCATAGTAGGCAGCAATGGCAGCAAGATAGGAGTTGTGTATCCATCTAGGAGAGGTACTGTGAAACGCAACCTTCCACAACTGTACATGTTTCACCATGAATTTGTACGATCTCTCCATGTCATTCAATGGCCATCCGGCGTATTCTTTACAAACATCCTTTACAAATATCTGAATAACATCCCAATGAAGATCATTAAAAGAGTTGACAAGTTCACAATTCATAGAAGAATTAATCCAAGCAAAGACAGAGAAAATTTGATAGAGGAATCAATTGAAAGAAAATCTTCAAATAAAAGTACTAATTTTCAAAAATCTTCCACAAGTTAACAAGAAGAATAAAGAAAATCAAAATATCTCCGAACTTTTCAACCCAGAAAACTTGTATTAGAAAATAATCAGAAATCAACAACCTTCACCCAGTGGCATGCTCTTCTATAATCAGCATAAAACATAGTAATATTTCTTGGTTTTTTATCTTCACAATGTTGGGAACACACAACACATAAAAACAAATAAATAAACAAAGCGAGGNAAAGGAAAACATAGAGAGATGACAGAGAAGAGAGCCATGGAAAGCAAGCAACTATACCCTGTACTCATCTCCAAACTCAATCTTGAAGGCATCACGAATGGCCTCAGCGGAAGCTCGATGACCTCCACCTGTATCACTCATGAGAATCAACACATTCTTGCTTCTCTCTGCACCAATCTGCATAAGCTCCATGGTGCTCTCATCTTCCTCCTCATACAAATCAACCTCGCAATCATACGAACACCTCTTGTTGCCACAAGCGCCGNGCACCACTCGTGCTGTAATTCCCATAAACCGTCTCCCACACCTTTCTGGTAATCGAAACAGCCTTCTTTGGAGACGCCACAGCCATCACCATGCTTTGTCAACCTTGTCAAAACAACAACTTTGAATGAAACAACACAAAAAAGGTAAGGATCCCAGATGAAACTGAAGGTCGAAAGGTCTTCCCGCCACCGGAAATGCGATTTTTCCGGAGAACAGAAGGCGGTTGAGCTGGAGTTTTGGGTGGCTTAGCTGGCAGAACTTGGTGTGAGCGTGAGGTTTGAAGGTGAGTTGGAATGATGCTGGGAATTTTATGAGTTGATAGCCGTTTGATTCGCATTTTATATTGGAATGTTCGGATGGGAAGATTCGAATCTTCACTGTCGTTGCATACCTCGAAATTCTACCTTTTGATTAGTTTTTTCGAGTGGTTTTGCTTTATGACCCTCTCATTTGTGATTATTTTTACTTTTAGTTCTTCTTCTTTTTTAAAGGATAATTTTGTTGACTTTCTTGACCTTAGAAAGAAACAAAAAAAAAAAAAAAAGCAACGATATTGGCTGTAATTTTATAAATTACATCTACCTTCACTTCTTTTAATATNACTTTCTTGACCTTAGAAAGAAACAAAAAAAAAAAAAAAAAAGCAACGATATTGGCTGTAATTTTATAAATTACATCTACCTTCACTTCTTTTAATATCAAACCATTTTATTTGACAGAAAATAGATTACTTGCCGTTTGATTAATTTTTTCTCATTTAGTATAACAAATTTACGTAACGGTCTCATTTCGCTATAATAAATTGACGTGGTTATTAGTTTTTATGTTAAATTAAATAATCAAATAATAAATTAGTAAATTTTCTAAAATTATAAAAAAAAAGTGGTTGATTTTTCATCAAGTGAGAAAGGGTTAACGACATTAACCATAATTGTAATAATAGAGCATAAGAAATCATAACTTAATTCTAGTACCGAAGAGATTATAACCTTCAGTTTTATGGTTAAGTTCCTTATTCTTAGGTTATAATTTTTATATGTTTTATATTATTATAATTTGATTAATTTTTGTATTATACACCAATACATCTATTCTTCCAATCATATGCAATTAAGGGTGATACTCTTCTTTTCAACATACCTAATCTTTGTTTCTTACTCGAATATTACTAATATTTAAACTCTCATGTATATTATAATTAATAAACATTCAACAAAAATATTGCATGACAAAGATGGATCTTAACTTATTGCATTTTCACCTATAAAAACAAAACAATGTTAGACAACTTATTGATACTATATTTTAAGACAAAAAAACAGATGAATTTGATGAACTAATATATAAATGTTTTCTGAATTTAAATATGTGTTTCGTATTTGAAGACTATTTTGGTAGTATTGCAAGTATATTTTAGATACGATTTTTTTTTTTGTTTTACTGTCAAAATAATAGATATTATATGTTTCATGCTTGTATATTCGAGAAGTGATCGAAAGGAGTTTTTATGGCGAACTATGTATCTAATAAATAAAGAGTTGATTTTTCAGGTTGGAATTTATTTATTGTTAAAATATTAATACAATTGAAATAAATGAAATTTGAGGTAAAACAAATAAATGACAATTAAATTACACCAAAGTAGAAAGAAATGGTAAATACAACTTGATTGAACTCTGCTTGAATTACTCTTAATTCATATTTGTCCAAAGTTATTCTCAACTAAACTTAGGCAATGATGATTAAGTAAAAACAAAAACTTTTGAATTAAGTCTACAAGAAAACACTTTAGTGATAGTTACCACTTTTGACATATCTAAAAATTTAATCATACTCACATTAAATTAGGATATATATACATATGAGTTACGTGCAGATGATTGTTTGTATGCAAATTTATCATAAATTAATTTTTTATATTTTTGTTATATTTCTCATTTAATTAATTTTCAATCCATTGAACTTATGCTGAATACGTAAGGATATTTTAAGAAAATATAAAAATATTATTTAAAATTTTTTTTTTAATGATTATGGAGTGTTCTTAAAAGAGGGTGGTAAGAGTTATTAATTTTTTTTTGTGTGTAAATAACGTAATCCTTTTTTTATTGTAATTGAATAAAAAAAAATTTCCAAATTTATAATCAAACTCTTTTTCTCCTAAAACTTAGAAGAAACTCCACACACCTTTCAAAGAAGAGTGCCTTAGAGGCAAGGAGAAAATACAAGTTTGTGGTCGAAAAAAGTGTAAAAAATAAAAGTAGAAGGGTATTAGAGAAATATTACATTGGTGATTGTAGGACCCAGTTGGCGAGATGAATAGTGATTGGGTATTTGAAGACAAGTTTAGCTGGCTGCCAGACCAAGTCAGCAAGTGGGCTGCCTACAAACGTGAGGGCAATCATTTGCCACTTCATCTTTTATGGCACACAATTGTTTCAAATAAATAAAAAATTTGGATTATGATTATTTATCAATTTTATGTTTTTATTTTTAAAATGATTTAAAATTGATATAAAAATAAATTAGTTTTATTACATTTTAAATTGATATGTGATTGATATTAATAATAATTGAATTTTGAAGATATTGAAATTAAAAAAAAAAAAATATTTTTAAAATTTATAAACGAACTCAACACAACCAAATTGAGTCATGTTGTTTGCCTCTTATTCCCAAACTAACTGAATCCCACTTCTTTTAATTTCTCTCTTATAATGTTTTTAAATTTCACAAATAACCTCTTATATTTTTCTTCATACATACATTATATATTTATTTCTCAATAATTCTTTTTAACAGAAGATTTGAAAGAATGATAGAGATTAGAGATCGAATAAGAAATGAAAAGAAACTAATTTGAATTAGTTCCTCCTATTACCTAAAGGAATGACATTTCTTATCTATCCCCATTTAATTTTTTGAAATAATCATTCTGTTGTAATACATTTTCGGCAAATGAATTACTTATATTTTTCTTGGTATTAACGCTCCAAAAACTTTATCTTTCTCAATTATAGCATTTGTCTAGATGAAAGTTAATAGGTTAGAACATAACACCAAAGAGGATTCCCGTTACCAAACCCACTTTTTGGAACAGATATTTACTCTGATCCACCAGATAAATTTCGAAAATACACTTAGTTTCAGACTTTTATTAAATTAACACTTATCCCCCAAAAATTAACATTGTTTTCCGAAAAACTAACACTTACCCCCCAAAAAATTGGGGGGTAAGTGTTAGTTTAACAAAAATACGAAGTTAAGTGTTTTCTCAAAATTTATCTGGGGGTCAGAGTAAATTTCCCCTTTTTGGAAGTATTTATTTCATGCCACTTTTTCCCACTTTTAAATAGGGTGGGCAAAAATACTTGAGCCGTGTTACGTCCCTTAGTTTGAGAACACGTAATGGGTCTTTGGACAAGAAAAGCACAAGGATCAATCTTGCGTGGTTTCCTTACCTTGAATATCTAGAACACTTCAAGGGGTTCCAACCCTCCTATGGTAGGATAATTCGAGGTGCTACGGGCCTCCTCGATTCAATAGTAAATTGAATACTAGAAATTCTTCGAGACTTTATTCATACTCATTAATGGCTATATAAAGCCTTACAAGGAATAGTCTTTCATGGAAAGGAAAAATATAAAGGGCAATGAAATATGAAGAGTAATAGCAATACTTGCTCGCTACGCTTACATCACTCAATTAAGGCATAAATAAATCAACCGAATTTCTAAGGAAGATTCTTTACATTCTACCCAATATTTTGTCCAATATGTTGCCCATTAATATTGCATCAATTATGCCATAAACTCTTACCTGTATCAACTCCTTCCTTGTTAAATTGCCCTATTGTGCCCAAGGGCAAATGTAAGAAATCTGGCAGTGAAAGTAACAAAGTCCTCCCATGTAGGTTTAGCAAGACTTGTGTGCATCCAATGGACCAAGATCTCCCTCACCCCCTTATGCATACAAGCTACCAAAATTGCTTGTGGACTAGGACCACTAGCTTAGACTTACATAGGAAAGGAGGGCGATGCACTTTGAACTACACTAAGCTCCCTTACCTTCTTCTTTTATAATGACACATGGAACACATGGTGTATTTGTTAGATTATTTGTGCCCTATCACATTGTAAATATAAATCGTATATTGTACACATTTGATTTATGTAATAAAGGAAATTGCATGTTCTTTATCATTTCTTGTAATTGGATTACATTTGTATGTTATGATAAATGTCCATATGATGTTTATATATGAATGATTTGATTGTAAGCTAGAAATCGATTAGATAAACATAATGTCATTAAAAGATCCCTGGTCAAAATACTGTCTAGACAGGATATCAGCAGTACAGATAGATTAGTATTGCACTTGTACTGGTTATAGAAATATAATAGTATGATTCTCACACATTTAAGTATCAGATACTTATACAAGTGTATAAGGGAATATTGTTAGCCGTTTAGATACGAGAACATATTCACTGGACTCGGCCCGATACAGAATCTTATTGGTTATCTATGTGTCTATGGGAGGTCCGCTCAAGGTAAGTGTAAGTAATCCTTAGACCTGAGACTTACACGGCCATCTCATATAGATATCAGTTCGCTTTGACACTTGCGTGAATAATTCTTTTCGGGTTATAGATACGCTCGTCATTGGGCATGTCATGACCTATTTAAGAGTGGCTGTAATATCAAGCCGGGACATGTCACTCCGAGTATATGGAGATGATGTCACACCAGATTGAACGACGATTAGTCATAGCCCGACCGGCATACAAGAGCATGACGAAGATTATTCTCGGTCACGGCTCGTAAATGAGAATCGCACAGTAAATGAGGATCCGAATTGTTCGTCATTATTAAGGAAGACACGTTCCATTCTTAGACCACATACATGACATATGATATAGGATTGAATTACATAGAACTACGCCTGGTAAAGGTTACGTGACTTTACGTGTACTTTCGGAGAATTGGGGGGCTTGGTGCTTTGCTAGAAGCCAACTATGTCTTGTAAATCATGGACTCAGAACTTTATGTTAGGAAATACGGATGGTCCGCGTGTGATGATTTACGACCAACATATCCGAAAGCCTAATGGGCCGTACTCCGGTGACATCCCGATGATGAATTGAAATAGGAGTTACGAGAGCATTTTTTACCTAGGATGAATAGTGATTTATGAATAGTATTTTCTATAATACTATTAACATATGGGCTTAATACGTGCATATGCCAATTTAGTGGATTGGATCACTAATTAGTTTTGGGCTTACGCATCTTAAATGGATTGAGTTCATTAAACAAAGGTTGTAAATAATGCATTTAAACCTAAACCCAAACAAGCCCATGTCCTGAGAAGAGAATAATTAAACTAATTGGAGTTAGTTGATATTTAACAAAATATCTTGGATAAGCTCACTTGTGATTGGCTAATATTTACCTGGCTTACATTAATTTAGAATTAATATATTTACTTGGTTGAGAAAATTATGCAATAAACGTTACATTTTATCAAGTGTAACCACTCACACCAAAGTAGGATGTTATATTCTATTATTAGATATTATTACATAACATGAAATAAGCTTGTCTCTCTCCTCCCTTGGCATTGCCGAATTGCTCTCTTCCTCTCCTTTGTGTTTTTGTTTTCAATTAACACAAAATCTCTAGTAAGATCATTCAATTCTAAGGGATTAGGAGTACTTATCCATTGTGTTACATGTGTGTAGGTTATTGGTGACCAGATTACAAGGATTAAGGTCACAAAGATCAACCATTTGCTAAGGAGTTTGTAAGTATTTTTTATACATTAATCTCTTTATTTCAAACTTAATTAACATGTCCTGGGTTGGAATCCATCAGATGGTATCAGAGCCATTGTTGATTAAGCTTGTTTGTGGGCATTTTGGTTGAAAATCACATGCTGAAATTTGGGGGTTTTATGTTCTAATGGTTGGGATATGAATGTGATGATACGTAGACATGTATTGCATGTTAAAATTGGATTGAAAAGCATGCATAACATGTGAAGCATCATGTACCCAAATGTGAAGGCATGTGTTATGGCATGGTATATGACATATTTGACACATGGATGATGTTGTAGCATGATGTATATGATCATTGGATATCAAATGTATGTGTATACCCATGTAATAGCCATGACCGAATATGTATGGATGTATGTATGTCATCTCTAGATGTGTTATGCATGTTGGAATGATATGATGAGATAATATATATGCTAGATTGGATGCTAGATGCATAAATACATGTATGCCATGCCATGACCGAATCCATGCAAGCATGATGTATGATGTAATTATGTGATGATATGCTTAATTACATGCTTATGTATGCTAATTGTTAAAATTAGATTTTAATTATCATTAGCATATATTAATTACACTAGTTAGGCCTAATTAAGATTAGTATTATAATTAGCCTAAATAATTTAATTAGTCTGTAATTAGTTGCTAATTACATTTAATTAAAACTAATGGGCTTAAGTAATGCACTTGATCTTGGATTGGATCAAGCTTGGCCCAAAGCCAATTGGGTTGGATCCTAATTAGGCTTAGGCAAATGATTGGATCAAGTATGCATTATGCAAGCTGATCACGCTTAAAATTAACCTTCGACTAAACGGTTATTGTAGTGTAGTTTTAGGTATCGAATCCACAGGGAGGAAAATATATCAACAAAAAGGTTTAACAATTAAATGAAAATAAGATTGATTTGTGATGATGATAGACAATAATGATAATAACAATGCTTTGAGATTCACT